>JXSR01S034222.1:29348-51338 GCA_000969725.1 Ophiothrix spiculata
TTTTAAAGTGGAAACTGTCCAACAATTGCACACAGAGTTTGCAATAAAATTGTAATTTGGAATTGATTTTCCAAAAATCCTCTACTAATCATTTAATAATGAGAGGGTGGTAGAGGAACGGGTAAAAACTGAAGACTTTCAGATTAAAATTCAACTAATTTTCCACATCTGACCCATTAGCTCGGTTGGTAGAGCATGACGCTTGTAATGCCAAGGTTCCAGGTTCGAATCCTATGGTATGGTCGGTGATTTTTTTTCACTGAGTATCATTTATGTTTTGTGGTATACGAAGTTGATTTCTTGTAAAACCGTTCGGGTTCCAATTCAGTATTAGAACCAACGCTTAAAGGTATCAATACACTCTATTGTATCAACCATGTACAAAAATTCAAATTGATTAAATATCGATCTCAAATCCTTCAATTAATCTGACGTGAATGGATTATGCCCAAAAGTGGAATTATTGTATAGCTTTATTGTATAGCTTGTCGGAAACAAAGGAGTATAATCGTGTGTTTTTGAATGTCACTTTCAGCGAAACATTCAAAGGTGCTATCGATCTTGCTAATAATTAAAAGTCAATGCTTGATTAATAATCTTTCATAGGTCACAATATGCACTACCAGAGAGAAAGTTTACTCAACTTATTGCACTTGCACGACAGTAAAATTTCAAAGATTATTAGTTTCATAATTAATAACACAGAAAAAGTGAAACGGGTAAGAATAATTTGATAACCAGTTGCATTTTCCGCACAAAAGCATTAAAGATTGACAAGTGAAAAAATAAATAATAAATAAATAAATAATGCTATGCTTTATGTTTAACATAAAAAGTGGGGAAAAAACAGAGAACCTGAGAGGATTCGAACGAAGGCCACATAAAGCATTTTCCATCGAATCACGCTGTTTATCAGTACTCCACGCCTTGCCACTGAGCTATCCGTTCAACTTGGAAATTAAGCGCAAGAATGTCATTATTATGTCTACTTTTGCAATAGATCTTAAACAATCGCTTAATCACCAGGCTAATCGGGATGAATCATCTGATGGCGCTACGCTGGAATCTATGCTCTTCAGATGCTAATCGGGTTGCAATCGGGACGATATTATGTGCCATATACTGGCACTTCCCGGTATGCAAGATGACCACTCAAGAGATCTAAGTTTCAAGTTTCAACTGAATCGGTCAAACCATTTTGATTTTATAGACAATTTTGTATTTCAGAGGTGCCTATATGTTACTGTGTACACTCTTAAAAGAAAAGAGTGAGCGGTCACTCTTTCTTGGAGTGATTTTTTTTTCACTCCAAAAGAGTGAAATTTCACTCTTTTCGAGTGAAATCTAACGGGGTTTCACTCTTAAAGAGTGAATAGAGTTAAAATTCAGTCTTTGAGGGAGTGAAAATTGTCACTCTTTTAAAGATTGGTCACTGATATGGCTCTTTTCAAAAGAGCGGTATCAGTTTTTTTTTATTTTAAGAGTGTAAAATTAATTATGGTTACCATAATTAGACACATTTTCTTTCATATCTCCAAACATAACTCAGCCGTGAAATTTCACATAGGCTATGAAAAAATATGAGCAACATTTCGGTACCCAAAAAGTTTGAAAAAATGTTGAGGCAATCGGACCATCCTCTTTTAAGAGGTTATACAGAAAAACATTATTAAATTAGTATTATCAGGGTGGTCTAAAAATCCCAAATAATGCAAATTGGTAAATTTAACAGGATGACATACAAAGGATCAGAGAAACCCATCTCACTTATAGTAGTGAGTGGCAAGTTTTTCTGGAAGCAATTTGGCGTTCAATTTCAATAGCTTCTTGAGCATTTAGTAGGAATAAAGAGAGTTTTAGTTTCACTTTATTTAGTTTACACTTGTATATATAAAGTTTGGCCAAGAGATTTATGAAGTTGATTGCAAGGTTTGGCTTTTCAATCTTATGACAAAAGAAAATATTTTCTTGATATTTGTTGACCAGATTTTCGTTTTATCCAGGTAAATAGTTCTGTCCAAAAATTATGCACAATATTGCAGTAGAAGAGAAAATGTTCAATTCCCCCCCCCCCCCATTTTTTGTTCACAAAAAGCACAGTGTTATTTTTGCTTATATTTATTTTGCATAGAAATTCGTTTGTGGTGATTATTCTATGTGGTGATTATTCTATGTATAGGTTGAACTGAAAATTTCGAGTATTTGAATTTATTGCACATTTAATGGCTAAGAGAAAAATATCATTCCAATCACTTTCGTGATTTGGCATTAACCTTTTCCATTTAATTCTGTTTGGCATGATATATACATCATGTACATGATTCAGCATTTTCCCCTTAAAGCAATACTATAAGATTTCGATCAAAAATGGTTTATAGTAAAAACAGCATAGAATGGAGGAATGTGAATATCTAAAAGCGTTTTCAAGTGTATTTTGTGAACAAAATTGTTTTGCCACCAAAAAAGAAAAAAAAACACATGCATGCTTTCCTATACTAATACATGTGGAATTAAATTCGGGATCCCGAATTTAATTCAACAAATGGTCATAACAGAAAAAGTAAGCATCTTTGAGCCAAATATGTTTGGAGGGTATTCATATCCACCCAAAACAAACACAATAAGCCAAAAAAAAAAATCAAAAGTCATGGGTGACTTAGTTTTAACACTTTATAGTATTGCTTTAATGTTCTATTGCAATTTTGACTAATGAAGATTTGCAAGATATGGTCATCAGATATTTGGTAATTATCTCTTGATTTAAATGTGTTTCAGCTTATCTTATTCTTCCATATTTTTGGTATAGCGGAAACTAATTTGATATAATCTAACCATTTAAAAGAGTCCTGTATTTTTTCTTTAATTCCAGTTACGGTCTTTTCATAATTATTATTTGTAACAATGTCCTTAATGAACTATACCAGATTTTACAAGTTTAGATAAGGCAAACGTCTTAATCAGTGTTATTTTCCCCAGAAGTGTTAACTTTCTACCTTTCCATATATCTGTAAAGTTTTTTGGAAAACCTATTTGCCACCAAATTTAGGAGACAATGGGTCAATGAGGATACTTCTTTCATGTCATCTACATCTATGACGTCATATGAGGTTGTCAGCAACTAAACATCGAGCAACATCATCCGCTGACGACGCTGGTGGACCCGGCTAAAGTGCTCAGGTGAGTACCATAATCGTGTATAGCGTAAAGGTTAAAAATATGAACATTCAAGAAATAATCAAAATAATTAACAAGTTGAATCAAAATAAAAGTGCAGGGCATGATAATATTGTAAATTTTATTGTCAAGAAAGTTTCACAAGAATTATCTAAACCATTGATAGATATATTCAATCTTTCGTTGTCCGCTGTCTGTGCCAGATCAACTCAAAATTGCAAAAATACTGCCCATATAATTATATTTACAAACAAAAGACAATGCCGACATGAAATACTTTCGAACTATCGTCCAGTGTTCATGTTATCGAACTATGGTCCAGTGTCCATGTTACCGTACTTCTCTAAGATACTTGAACTTTTGGCTTTATATAGATGTATAAAATATATTGATATAGGGCTATTTCGTAATTAGGTCAATCACTTTTCAAAATCGTAAAATTTCAAAATCGTTCAAATAACACCATTCATGTCTCAAATTAAAAGTTATATTAATATTAGTAAAATGAACTGACATTTAAATTTGCATTAAATCAGGTTGTGCACGATATGGACAAAATGACAAAAACGGCGTGTTGCAGACGTACGTTTAAAAAAATGCTACTTTCAGCCACCACGTACTACTTTAAGTTGCATATATTTTAATTTGATAGAAACTCCTTTGATGTGAAACTTTGTACCTTTCTGAAATGTTCGTCATTTATAAGTAATAAGTGATACGTGCATATTGAAAATTTCATAGAGTACAACCGCAACGCAAAAAATGTACGTCTGCAACGGTCGAACATTGTGAAATTGTAACGCAAAGATTTAAGTTTTGATTTTTTCTTTGCTAGTATTCTTAAGTTTTGTTACTCTTGCAAACAAAACTGTACAGTTTTGTTTTTAAACAAAAGATCTCCACACTTTATAGGAATTTTGACTGAAACACAAAGAGTCCGAAAAGTGCACTTTCTGCGAATACGTCCGAACGGGGGTATGTCGTGACCTGCCTCGCTTATTATGAGATTGGAAAGAACATTTTCAGGTTTTATACATTAATCAGAGATACTTCAAATACACTAAGTTCATAAGGAAAAAGTATACTTTGGGTCAGAGTCAATTCTTGGACATTCAAGCATTGAACAATTCTGGGTGAGTTATTGTTCTAGTATTGTTGAAAATACTTTACAATATTGGTACACATATTTCATTTCACTATTGGTCAATGCTTCTGTTGTTCCAGTATTGTTAATTGCTAAGAGTTGTCTATTCAAGTAACAATTACCAGTTTTGCTCCATTTATCAAATACTCATTGTATTCTTAATAGATTCTTGAAAACTCCTTATTCTCCGATTGTTGTTTATGTATGGCTTTTACACACTATCAGTGCACAATCCTGCTATTCTGAAACCCAGAAAAGTTTAATTAAAAGCCACTGAACTGAGTTAAAAGACGAAGTATAGCAATGCTAATCTTACCAACCAATCATATATTCAGATCAATTTAGACAATGTTAGAGAGAAGGGGATTTTAAACTCCTTTGGTGTCTTACTCTCTAAGTAATGTGGCAGGTTTTTCTGCAGGTTGGAGGTAGAAACCTGCCTACCAACCTAAAGAAATCAGTATTTTCGACCAGCAATACTGGAATATTGACCAACAAATCAAAACTGTTAGTAAACAGATTTGTGACCAACAATACTGGAATATTGACATGATTTTAACAATACTGATATATGCCAGTATTTTTGACCAACAATATTGCAATACAAAAACGTTTTTTGTTTAACTTTTTTCCCCTTCTCTCTTTACAAAGTCCTTTCAAATTTATAACATTATAGAACCAAGATTTCGGTCAGGCACCAATGTTAAATCCAAGACCCCTAAAAATTATGCCCAGCAAATTGGCAAAAGGACAGAGAAAACAAACAGAACAGAATCCCCTTTTAGAGAAACATCATTAAAAATTATTCAAAAAGGGAATAACATTAACCCTATTCCATTTAACACTCTCACAAAACAAACAAACAGACAGCATGTCTTGAAAATCTTAAAAATTGCAATACAAAAACTTAACTATAACTGGACAATACTCAACAATATTTGGATATGTAGTATTGTCCAAATCCTGTGTACCAGTATCTGGGACCCAAACTATACCTTTTCCGTTCAAAATATTAAGTCTTCATATTTTGGAAGCTCTAGCTCCTCAAAGTCTGTAGTGTAACTACGGAACTACCCTTTAAATAATTACATTGAATAAAAAACAATTGGTTTTAGACCAAAGCATTCAACGTATATGGCCATTGTTTATTTAGAGGACAAAATTACATGTACTCACAAGCAATTCCGTCTTTCTTAAAAACTAAAGGATGTTTGCTTTGATCCCTATCGTGTTTTTTATTTATTTGATAAGTTTGACTGACATCCATTACATTTTTTTATCACGTTACAACATCTTGCAATAGGTATGAACAATTCTGTGTTTTATCAACCCAATGAAATTTTTGTACAAGATCAGATATCTGAAAAAAAATACTCGAAACTCGACTCACCCATCGTGAAGCTTTCGCCGCCATGTTGAATCTACCGACTTGTGCCACCTGTTATAGCTTTGTGTCGCCGGTCCTTGCTCCACGTTCTCTATCCAACGAGTTCGACACCTCACGTAATCATCTTTCTATGGAAATCCTATCAAATTGTACAGTCGTGTTCTACGGACATTTTTAACAAGGTACCTTCATTTCCATACTGTTTGACTTAAAATTCCGGTTATCTAAGGGCAATGGTGACCGCTATGTTGCTTTAAGTTTAATAAACGCATGACATGATACATACATCTTTTACGGACATATGACAGTTTCAACACCCAAGGTCAAAGTTGAAATCTTCAGATTTTACTAATTATTGTATTCAACGGGTAAGAAATAAAACTTGTTTGTTTTGCTAGGGAAAAGGACAATTAAGGAAATTGAATGACATGTAACAAAAAGCTATATGAAAACGGATACCAGTGCAGCAAAGCAAGTATAATTGATAAAACAAACCTAAAAACCATTCTATCTATATTTAATATCGAATATTTTTCATTACCTCCTCGCTTTTCAAATGGTTTGTTCTGTTCTTAATTACGAATCTAACATATACACGTCAGTTAAGGTACATTGCGCATTTTTCATTGCGACATATATCATCTTGTGCTTGAATCATGAAATACAGATCATGCAACGTGCATGACTAAGAAAAATAATTGGAATCTGTAAAAGCTATTGAAGGTTTTTAACCCTGGGATCGGAAGTAGTTTATTATCCTGTTTTTGATCATTTTTAAAGATTTACAACCACAGGGCTACTGTTCTACTGGTTAATGTTTTAGGTAAGTGTAACCTTTGATTAAAAAGCTTTTTTAATGATTTATAAAAACTGTTCCTTGCACATTTTTTTAATAACTATAAAGTATCACGAGCAAATGATTAATATTGATCAATTGGTTGCTTGGCTAGTTACCATTGTACAGTAGCACGTCAATGGTTATATAACGATTTATCATTGTTTGTTATGTTGTCAATGCCATCACATGCTTAAAATTTACATTTTCAAACTTGACATTTCATACATTAGCCCAGTTCAAATTGTGAGTTTACGAATGGTTAATACATTATTTTCTAAGGTTTTGTAAAATTGGCATTTTAAAAATTGTACACTGCAAAGGTTTAGAACATGTGTCATGTGTTCTAAACCTTTGTTTATGAACACGTGGCAAGTGTTCATAAACTGTTACATAGCGTCCAAATTTATTAAAATTTAGTCCCATCGTCTTCTATTTGCAAATAATGCTGTGATGTTGACTTTTTCTGGCAGTTTTATATATGGAGATATCATTTAATCAAGTGGCAGTTATGAGCATGCAAAAATATTTATACACCAACACATTTTGTATAAATTTGTGAACACACGTCAGGTGTTCTGGCATTTTTGCAGTGTAATTCCCTTTCATTGCGTCCACCAGTCCATGTAAACCTATTGTGTGGTTTATTCATATTTACAACACATAGACAGGGAACTTACGATTTTGAAAACCAATTACCAACGATCACGGATGCTTACTAACTGGGAATTCATTTTTGTAATTTACTCATGGTTTACAATAGAATATGGATTTGTTTACAGGACAAAATTTTCACATAAGGTCATCCTTTTTGAGGTGAGGCCCATTTGCGTTTCATCTCATTCACTTCATGCATACCTAACTCCTTCCTGATAATCGTTGATTAGAGTTAATTAATACCTTTATTTGGCTAATATTTTCAATTGATTTTATAGGCTAATACATTATCTTCAAAATCATACCAAATTTATGACATTTCATACGATTATTGAAAAGTTGTGACAACATTTGATGCACAATGTACGTATCTCATCCACACCAACCACATTTATGCCTGTTTTCATGTCTGGCTAAATTAGCTTATTGACTTATACTTGTTAATATCGTTAATAATCAATTTTGTTCTCGTTAATTCCAACTTGTTTTTGATAAACAATAACTAGCCTTTAAAATCATATAAGATTTGTGACACTTCAATGGATTTTTAAGGAGATATGACAGAACAATTCATGCACAATTTTCATGATGCCTCAACCTCACCCACCTCAACCTCACCCAACTCCATCCTGGCTAAGTAGCTTTAACGGGTCATTAAGCTTAATCAATCACTTCATTTGGGTTATATTCTTGATTTCTTGAAAGTCAAATAAATTGTCTTTAAAATCATACCAAAATTAGGTTATTTCATTTGATTGTTGAAATGATATGACAAAAATTGATGCATAAATCACTCTCAATGTAACAAATCCATCATTTATGGGTGCCCACATTAAAAAGAATGACCATAAGTATTATTTAGAAAAAAAAATTCCAGGCCGTTAACGATTTGTAAAATCGTTGAAAACAGCATTCGTCAGTTCAGTTGCTGGTTGATTGAATGATAATAGAGAGGTTGCGATGTAACGCTATTTTCGAAGGTAACCTTATTTTATATTCAAATGCAACTGAGCGTCATCGGAAACCTTATTGAACTAAGTTTCAGTCAGAGCTGTAAGTTAAAGACTACTATGATATGCGCCTCGTGTTGTTTTATTCATACAAATTATGTCATTTGGACATCAAAATATGGTAAAACAAATTGCAACCTATACATTATTTCATTATTAATTCCAGAATTTCGAGCTTAAATGGGGAAATTTGGCAAACACTAGCGGTTGCCATTGATTTGTGTGTGTTTTGATTACTGTATCTATTGGCAGTTGTGATTGACTGTTGACCTTATCTTTAAAAGATAGCGATGGATGAACAAATAACTTAGAGATCGCCAGATTTCACGCTAAGTTAACGTGACTCGAACGCAAAATGGATAAGGTGATATTGCACTCGATGATGAATTCTGGCAGAACAGATTTATTCAAACAAACAAACAAACAAACTACTTATTCAAAATTCAAACAAACAAACAAACTACTTATTCAAAACAAACAAACAAACAAACAAACTAACTAACCAACTAATTAACCAACAAATAAATTAACAAAGAAGTAAATAAAAATAAATAAATAGTATTCAGTATCGTAGTGATTATGTAACTTCCCCAGTAACTGGTTCACGCACATCCCCTGACAACGGTGTATGCTATACTTTGATATGGTGATCATTTCGATCATGGTTCAAAACTAGAAAGCGTGAACCAGTTGTTAGGGTGATAATCGGATTACACATAACACTTCGAGACTGAATTTGGATATGCAGTTAACTCATGAATATCGACAGCTAAGTCCCTTGAATTAGTTATGACGATTATCGTGCGTGTCACATAATTTAATTGATTAAACTTAGCGATTACGTAACATTAAACGGTAAGCAATTTACACTTAACGGTACCGTTACATGGTAACCTTAACTTTATTTTCGCAATGTCTCTACTAACACGAAAAGTCGATTTTGGTAAAAATCGAGTACAATTCTAGTACAAGATTGGAATGTGCATATTTTTTGTTACTTTTTTCATGGTCCCAGCGACTATGAAAAGTAGAGTACAACATTCCCAGGGATACTCTACATGGATACTCTATTGTGAACGGTCAATCTTTCTTGGGGTGAATTTTGTTTCACTAAAAGAGTGACATTTCACTCTTTTCGAGTGAAATCGAACGGGGTTTCTTTCAAACAAATCACTCTTTTAGTTATTTAGTTATACTTCACTGTTTGTATGATTAAAAATTGCCACTCGTTTAGATTGGCGCACTGACTCCACTATTTTAAAGTTGGTTAATGACACCACCCTTTTTAAGATCAGAGGAACTTCATGTTCATTTAAAAAGTAATGCGAGGTAGGGGAAGGGTGTAGTTTCTACAAACCTCTGAAATGAAAATAAATGCATGCTTTGATTCTAAAAGAGTAACAGTTAATACTACCATTGCACCACAAAAACAGATTCAGCACTGAATCAGATATTTTCAAAAAGTACTATGAGAGTGATAATGTAAGAAATTCAAGATATCATCGGTTTCTGTTGATTTTGTGTGTACAGAACTCGTGAGATTAAAGCACAAAACAAAAGTACAGGACTTGATGGTATACCATACAAATTCTGATAAGACAGTGAAGTATCATAAGTATTCTGTGTATTTCAAGTAACACTGTACCTTCAGACATAAAACTTTCCAGAGTATATCCTAGAAGAAGTGTAGTAAGAATTCTATATTGTGGCGAAAATTCTGAAGAGACTAGATGTACAATCTACTTATGAGGTATCTTTCTAATAATAAACTCATCTATATGGGCCAAATCATAGTCGGTCTCCAAACAACCACGACCAAATGTTTGGTAGGGAAAATTTTGTTTGGAGGCCGACTATGATTTGGCCCTATGTCTAGCAATCTGGTTTCAGGGGAACCTATTGCACAGATAATGCCTTATTTCCTTTGAAAAAATCGAGTACAATTCTAGTACACATTCCTGAGGTGCAAATTTGGAACACAGATTCGAGTACAATTTAAGTACAATTCGAGTACAATTTAAGTACAATTCGAGTACACCAATTTGTACTCGAATTGTACTTAAATTGTACTCGATTTTGTGTTCCAAATTTGCACCTCAGGAATGTGTACTACACTCTTAGAAAGGAAGGATCAAATATGAGACAAAAAGGATCAATTTTGATCCTTTTTAGGTATCAAATATGAGCTTACCCTTTAAGGATCAAAGTGATCCAAAAATAAGGATCAAAATTCTTGATCCGAAAAAAGGATCAAATATTTCTTATAAAAAAGATCTGCCTAAAAACATCTCACTGAAGTGACCCTACAAGGGTTTGAACCCACGCCGCATGTGCACCATATATAATTACCAATTATATATAATGACCAACGCTCTAACCACTCGCCCACGGAACAGGCAGTTATCAAGTGTGATGAAATTATCGTATTTGTATACCATTGTATACATTCCCGGCTATGTAGTGGATATGGGTGTACTCAAATATGAAACAAAAGATCACGTTGGATCCAAACGCGGTATCAAATATGAGCTCATCCTTTCCGTATCAAAGTAAACCAGAAATACGGATCAAAACATTGATATTGTAATCAAAAAAGATCAAAATAAAATGATCCTAAAAAGGATCAAAAATGATCCTGGTGAATTTGATCCATTTGTATATTTTGATCCGAAAAAGTATCAAAACGATCCACGTTGGATCAAAAGTGATCCTTAAAGGATCAAAATAAAATGATCCCGAAAACTACTCGTATATTTGATACCGGCCTTCTAAGAGTGTAGAATTGTACTCGATTTTTTCCAGGGTTACCATCACAGATGGCTGCAGGTAAATACACACGTATGGTGCTGCTAGATCGGCAAAAGGAAACGGCGGACCATGTCCTACTATATAATAAGTTGAATATCTCAAGTAGAACGTTATCGATAGCTCAACCATATTCTTTAAGCTTCTTTAGCTATTAGTGTAGCTGTGTTGTTAATCTTGGGCTGGAAACATTTGATGAATGACGTTACGTTATACGATATTACGAAGGGCTTAAGCAGGTTGTCCCAAATGGGACCCAAATCCAGTACTTTATACCGATTCAGGATAGGGATCTTAGTTCTATTGTGTACAGCTTCCAGGATCTTCCCAGAAAATTCATTCTTATTTTCACGTGCAGTGTTTCCAATCCAGGTCAAGATAGACAACACATCTACACCATCTGCTGAAGACACTGACTGATCCACCGAAAACGTTCCAGGTGAGCAATTAATTTATGTAGTGTTGAAGTTCAAATTTACCAGGCAAATAAAATAACAAAATTGCTGGCACAAAATTCAGCGAGTCGATCAACGCCTATAAGCTGCGTTTTTTTTTCTTCTGTTTACAGACGCGAGAGAAAAAGACCAAGATGAAATGCAAGAAATGCGGAGTTGTCAAGCTTTCAAGGGAGTTTCCTCCATTTACGTTGGACGCCAGCTGTGATCACCCACCAATGCATTGTTTACGGGTAAGAGGAATCTTACATTTACCTACTGTAGGGTTGGTACCATAATATAGAGTCAGCGATCTATCATCTGTGCACGTGCTTAATGTAGATTAGGTAAGTGTAGAATAACTTGTAGTAGGTGCATACTAAAGTCTCCAATTAGGTAGGAATGTAAAGAAAACCTATTCCGTAATTAGATTGAATGAAACGAAATTGTGTCATCTATGCAAAAATGATTAATTATAAGCTCATTCCATGGAAAATAAAACCTTTCTTGATTTCAAGTAAAAAAAAATCAGCTTTTTTTATTCGACCACAGGTTTTTCAATCTTACGTTTGTTACTTGGTACGTGAGAAGTATTTCTCAAACAGAAATTGTAAAGTTTTTCTATCCGTGTATGCAATAGGCACATGTTTTAATTCAAACATGTCACAAACGTTACCAAAAAATTGCACCAAAATGTCACAAACGTTACCAAACAATGCATTAAAAGAATTTCCTACCACTTTTGTGAAATATTTGTAAATATGTTACCCATCATCTGTGTAAAGCGTAATAAAGATTTCGCTAACACGTCAGAGAATTTTTATTTTGTAGTTTTTTGGAGCAAAAAATGCTTCCGTGCGATGTCACAAACGTTACCAAACGTTACATGAACTTTACTCAGGATTTTTGAAATTAATTTAAATTTTTTAACACCTACATGTCTTGTAACCACCAGTGAGCACCGTTATCAACAACAAACTTGTGGATATAAAGATTATGCTAGGTTCTGTAGCCATTTAAAAGTATTATTTTTCAATTTTTCGGTCACACAAACGTTACTTTGAAATCACCCTATATCATCACCCTATATCATGTACCCTATATCATCACCCTATATCATGTACCCTATATCATCACCCTATATCATGTATATGATTTTAAAACAGGGATCATCTTTCCATTATGATTTCAGTGTGTCACATCACATGTGGACCAGTTCAAGACATGTTCACAATGCAATCAAGAAATCGACCAATCATCACTCAATCTACGAAAATGTCTCAGTATATTAGAAACATTATTTCCCGTGATAAATCCAGAGGAGGAACATGATCAACTACCATCAGCCAGTGGTGTTATTGTACCCGGTGGCAAAGTGACAGTAGCTCGGCTAGATGGAGAAGCCTTTGAGATCGATTACGACCCGCGATTAACTGTACAACAAGTAAAGCATCATGTTCATAGGTATATGAAAGTTGAACCACATCAGCAACGTCTGGTTTACAATGGAAAAGAAATGAAGGTAGGTGTTGTAGTGGGAAAGTTCAGACCACACAATATCCGTTTAGTGTGAATACCGTATCTGAACACCAGTTGAGGCGCTGGTCTCGCAAACCATATTCCTGGAGTCGACTGATATCTTTTTCTGACCTTTTATCTTATTATTTGCCCATTTGAAATAATCGTAAAATTCACAGTACTAATGCCATCAAAATCGAACGTTGGGGAAATATATGTTATTATTATTATTATTATCAATTATTACAAAGCATTTATCATGTTTATAAAGTGCTCTACAAAGAACACAGCGCTGAAAACGTAAACACAAACTATATATCGTTCGACCATGTCATCTTTATCAACAAATTCATTTAGTTGCGTGTGCGTGGTAACATAGTCCCATGGATATGTGACTTTCTTCATCACCGTCTGCAATGTGTAAGATTCAACAACACACTTTCAGATGACACTCAACTTTCTGCAGGTGTTCCACAAGGCACCAAACTTGGTCCTATTGTATTTCAAGTTCTGATCAACGACGCTGCCTCCGATGCGGAATCTGAATACTGGAAATATGTTGACGATCTTACCTTTGCGGAAAATAGTCATGGTAACAAACAAAGTCATTTGCAAGAAGATCTGCACAATTTTTCTGTCCGGGCTACAAATAATGGTCTGAATCTGAATGCTAAAAAATGTCAAGCCCTTGAGATCAATTTCAGCAGAACCACACCACATCATTCTATTCTATCAGAAATTCCAACAATCACAAAAACAAGTGCATTGCGAGAAAGACTTCAAAACATGATAGCAGACACGATGAAGACACAAGATAGTGGGAGTTCCATTTATCAAATGTCATGCGTTTTATCATTACAGGAATTTCAGCAAGGCAACAGAGAAGCCAATCTTGCCACTTACGATGTTAAACCACGTTCAACAATCCATTTGATGGTTCTTCTATACGTTGTACCCAGTAACCTCAACCATGTCGTCTTTGACCTCCATTGGGGATATCCTGCGCATGGGCAAGACTTCCTAGATGCATCAGCCATCATGTTTTCTAGAAATAGTTGTGCAGGAGTGGTTGATTATCGTCATAAAAGTAGAGCAGAAGGCGCGATATATCATTCTGGTGATCTTATGGATGACTTCAATCAAATCGGACACCACTTTATCAATGTCGAGCTGCGTAGAATACCCTCTCGTGTAACTCATATATTCTTTACTCTAAGCGCATGGCATTCCCCATCTATATCGCATTATAGGAACCCCAGTTTGAGATTTTATGAGAAGTCAAATCCAGGGAAGATGCTTTGCAAGGATCAGACCAGAAAAGCGGTTCACAGACAGGCTATAATCATGTGCTCCTTGTCCAAACGTAATGGGCAGTGGTTTGTGGAGAACAACGGCGTGTTGTCTGATGGTAATGCTGCCGAGTATGACCCATTGTTCGCAACGATCAGAAGTATAATCAAGACAATGGGATAGTGATATGTCACACTTTTAAATATGTCAGAATATGACATAAAAAGTGACTGATATGTTAAGAGATAAAGTATATAACTGATGAAATCATTAAAATAAGCGTGGAGAACTATTTTGTGACTAAAATACTACACAAAATACTTCAGAAACTCCTGCAACCCCCTTTTGTTTTTGCTTGTCACTTTGTCAAAACCACTAAAATTAGTTTAGGCCTGGGTCGACGAGATTTTTTCCTCCAAAAGGTCCACTTTTTGAAAATCCGCACCCCACTTGAAAAAATCCTGGCTACGAGCCTGGGCGGAATTGAGTGTTATTTGAATCAAAATTTACATGTTTACTTTCTTCATGTCGGTACTAAACACAGATTCTTAACAAATTTTAGTGGTCCATTTGATTAAGTGAAGGGGAATTGAAAAAGAAAAGAAAACTAATTCAAATGAAAAGTTCGTCATTTTGCTTTATCATCGTAATTCATGAGGCAGTCATTTTTTACATTATTTCAAATACAGAGATATTAATATGTCATCAAGTCATACCTTGGTTATTTGAGGTTTTTGCAAAAAATCAATTGTCTTTTTAGTTATTTGAGGTTTTTGCAAAAAATCAATTGTCTTTTTGTGACATGTAAACTTTTATTCAGAATGGTCTTCCATACATACTGTATCTTTTATGATGGAGAATCTTGGTATGAGAGCCACATGATATCGAGGGAAAGTTAGCTATAGTGAAAAACCTATAATTATTGGATAATGTATAAGGGTCAAACTATACTTCTTATGGGCTACCAAATATTTGGTGCAACAAGTCTTTGTTATCTTAAAATCTGATATATAATTCCAATATATTTCCTAATAATAACGGAGGCTTCGTGATGAAAAATCAATACACCGCATGTGAGGAGTATTTGGTGAAAATGTTTGGTGATTTACAACACTAAGTATTCGTTATTATAAGATAACAAAGACTTGTTGCACAAAATATTTGGTAGATCAAAAAGAACTGTAATTTGACCCTAAATTATAACTGTAATGTACCTCTATATAAAAGCATGATAAGAAGAGAATGAAAAGACAACATGTGCGACTACACTGTTTTTTATTGGTAAATCAGCTTAAATAAATAGGGTAGTGTTGCTATCCTTCATCGTACAATATAAATATGATATGTTAAGTGAATGACATAGTTATATATTTTATAAACAATAATTAAGACATTTCAATGGTACAGAAAATTGTTTCCTCCAATATGTGTATGTTTCGAGAAAAGGTAAAGGTATCGTAAGGTCGGCATAGTATACTGTGCTACGTGATACGGGCCATTGAAGCTGAGCATAGTCAACAATCACGTCCAAGGTCGAATTTCTAATTTCATTTGAAACATTACCTTTGAAATGTATTCTATCATATTAATCAGGTTCCAGCATCCAAAATATAAGAAAAATGTGTTAAAAACCAAGATAAAAATCCTCCCTCCATTCAGGTTTTACTCAGTACAAAAACTTTAAACTCGATTTGTTCAGAACTATAGTTTTCCGATTCCTTTTACCAATTTGGATGTAACTTTGCAACCGAACATCCAATAACCAAAAGCAAGGTGTCAATTTAAAGCTTAAACTTTCAACTTTCAGATGAGACCAAAAAATCAATTTTGATTTTGGGACCCTTAAGGTACCTATATATATGACGGGGCACATTTATTTTCAGTTGATTTAAACATGTGATAACTAATAAAGTTTTATATAGTCGGCTTGTCCTGAGTTTGAAGCACGAACGTCAAAGTCGTGTTGCGAAATTGAGTGCCGGTGTCATGAAAGCTACAGTCCTACCAATTTATTGTCCGGGTACCTATATATTTGTATAGTATGTACTTTGTACGTGTATCGATCACACATCAAGGTCACGCTTTACTCCGTTGAAGTCAATGGGACAATAAAATGGGTAGGACTGTACCATTCATTACACCGGTATATAATTTAAGTTATATCGCATTATAATACAGATTTGGCGAAATTACAGCCAAAAGCTAACTAAATTCTAAAATAAATTTTTGATTTCTTAAAAAATATAACTCTGTTCGTAAATATTCATTTCCACTAGCGTAGCCAGAGGTGGTTCACTAGGTGCACAGGCACCACCCATATTTCGTTTGTCGGTCGCCGAGCGCCGCGTTTGTCGGTCGCCGAACGCCGCTGTCGGAAAATGGTAGGGGTTTACCAATAGCCGCAAATTATGTCGTACACGACGATGTTGATATTGTTAGAAAAATTGAAGCAGAAATACGTTTAAAAAAATCGGCTGTATACTAGCAGTTGCTTGTTGTTTAGTTACGACAAGTGACAAGAAAATCGCAAAGAAACCTGTATTTTTATTTTTATTTATTTGTTGCTTGTCAGTCTTTAAAAAACTAAAATGGGTGTACCTTTTTGGGCTTCAAAAAACAGTTGTCGGTAAAACCCCAAAAGTGTCCACCACCATTTTTGAAAGTCTGGTTATGCCACTGTTCATTTACTTGATTTTGCCATATACAGGTTGTAACAGAAAAAATTATACATTGTTATATACGCTGAAAGAAAAAAGTTACACTTTCTATCACATTGTCATTTATTTATATCGAAAACAAACTTCTTTAGCTACAAAATGAACTTTGTTTCATCTAAATTGATGGTCTACAAGCAGAGTTATGGCAATTATACTGACTCTACCTTCAAACCACCTGGACCAGGTCCATCCGATTCATTTACCGGTAGCAAAATAATAGCACATTTAAATGCCCCAAATCAGCCATACGATGTTCAATAGGATTACAAGGCTGATTTACACTTCCTAAATCACCAGATGCACACGTGTGTTTTGTGTTGTAGCTCGCAAGTGATCTGTTGCCTGATATAGCCCAAGACCTATTTTTTCTGAACTTAACTTCTTTAGAAATCAAGTTGTATCAATTGAGCTATAGTAAGTTATTTCTATTTTCCATATTTTCCTTTGAATATGAAACTGTGTAAGAAAACTGCAAACAGATTTTTGCAATAAACTATTTGCTTCCCCGTTTCCACCAAAGATATCGAGCCTATGATGCAACTATTTATGCTTACTCTGGAACATGATCAATATTTGAACCTATTAAAGCATAACTTTTATTCAAAATATCATAAAATTATTTATGAATTATTCTTATCATATGAAAAAATAAAAACATTAAAAGTTCTTGAACATAAAGTGTACCTTTTGTTAATTTTATCTCACTGCATTGTTAATCTTCATCAAATCATGAAAAACTATTTGCCCTGGATAATGGTGAAATCGGCCCAAGTAGTTTTTACTGGTCTTTACTTAATTGGTCGTAACTTTTGAACCTGACCATCAAATGAGATCATTTAAGCTGCTTCTGGTAGCTAATTAGATAGCCTTTCAAATAAAAGAAATTTTGTGAATTCAACATTTTTAGTTTTCTCATGATATCGCTATCAAGAATGTATAATTTTTTCTGTTACAACCTGTACATGCATTATATATCGTATTGGTTCTATCGTCTTGAACTAGTATACAAATATATATTGGCGAGAAGATCTCTGGTTTAAACTATAGACCTGAAGTGACTAAAATGGCTATTTTACTGAGTAAAGTTTTAGTCATATAAGGATCATAATTGTAATCAACAGATCTGAAAAGGCAGAATAGGCCTATATTTTGTTTAATATACCACATTAATACATTTTAAATGCCTTAAGTCTAATTTAGATATCAATTTTACTTAAGTATCACACTCACATAAAGTTAACTGAAGTTAATAACAATGAATGTGTGCGTTAGGTTCTTGCGCATAATTTCATCCACTAGCGGGGTACCCACTCTACACGCGGCCCCGCTAGCGGTATAGACCCTGCTAAATATTCCCAGGGGGTCAAATACTATTCATGATCAAAGTACTATTCAGGGCTTTCCTTGATATGTTTTAGCTATATGAAATCATTTGACCGGGGTTTTACCAAATCAACTCTGCTAATTTTATTAATGCGGTATTTAATAGTCACTAGTTTTATTTTCCATCAGTTCTCCGTCATCAGTAGTAACCATGGTACCAGTAGTCATGGTGACATCCGAATAGACTTCTTGGTACTGGTATATGTCTGAAATTAACAATTATTATCACATTTAGAATGAAGAAAATAGGCTCGTTGAAATGTTGCGTTTACGTATGGTTAACAAATTGATTTCATATATTTTGTGAAATTAGCCTTTGTGTAATTTGTAATTTCTTTTCATTGCGTCCACCAGTCCATGTAAGCCTATTGCGAGGTCTATTCATCATGTTCATATTCACAAAACATTTGGACGCAGCGATTTCACAACTTTGTAAACCCATTACAAACGATTTAGGATTTGCAGTGCTACCTACCGTGATATTCAGTTTTTGTAATCTTCTAACGGTGAACAATAGAAACGCGGTCATTTTACGAGAGAAAATGTTCAGGGATGTAAAACTTAACGGTAAAATCATTTCGTTCACAAACACAAAAATTCCATGCGTTAACTAATTTATAAAATCGGTGAAAATATCAACCACGTAAGATATGATTTGGATGGGTCATTTACAGTTCTTTTTGAGCTACCAAATACTTTAAGCAACAAGTCTTTGTTTTTATATTAATTTCAATGCATCTTCTAATCAATAACAGATGCTTGATGTTATTAACCACCATGCATTTGACAACAAAATAAAATACAAGTGTGTGTGTGTGTGTGTGTGTATTGATTGTTCATCACCAAGCCTCTGTTATTATTAGAAAATACATTGGAATTATTTATCGAATTGTTCCACAAAGGAACTATAAACTGACCCTATATAAGCACCGACATTTTTTTAAATTATTATTATAACCCTAATATTTATGTACGTCATATTTAATCAATCGATTATAACAAGATCCATGTTAGTTAATCATGACGATGGATTACGATGGATTACAACTTGTCAATGGTTAGTTAATTTTGTAATAGTACAAGTTGCATTTAAATTCTAATTTTTATACGGCCTTTGCCCGTCATGTGTCATCCGAACGACTTAGTAGAATAGAATTAGTAAACTAAAACCATGAAAACTGAAACTAAAACCCTGATTTTGTCTTTGTCTGAGATCGAACAATTTGTTAACCATTCGTAAACTCAACATTTGAACATGCCTGCATACTAGAAAGATATGGCGTTATATTTAGTATTTGTTATGGATCACTGTTACCTGTTGGAATAAAATATTGTTACAATTTTTTATGTAAATGTCGATTTATGAGGAAAATATCTAGAAACGCATGTTGCTTTTGGTCAGATTTTATAGGTAATCTAGTTAAATGTGAAATGGAGCTCACAATCAATGTACTGGTATAGGGGCAACAACACAAAATGGTCAAAAAAGGTAATGTCAAATTTAATTTGGCAACACCTGGGTCAGGTCACTTCATTACTCAAGCTGAGTGGTCATATGGAATGCTTATCTGTAAAGCAGTGGTCACAACCCGTCGCACGTGCACGTACGTGCTGTCTGCGTGCAAAAACGTAGGCAAATACGTTAGTAAATCATAAAATTTTAGAACACATACGCAGACACGACGTAGCAGTATTAGAGCATGAGGAACTTTCTCTGCGTACTGGCTAACGTTCGGTACGGTCAGTAAGTGCTTTGTACCGACAACGTGCTCACAACGTACGCACAACGTGCGTATTTTTGCCATTTTTCCTTAGGCCATTTGCCTTGCGGACAACGCACCTGGCACGTACAGACACCGTGCGTGTATCGTACATGTAAGTACGTTTTCCTTATAATAACGTGGTAGTCACAAGGAGTTTGTACGTTGTACGCACGATGTAAGTACTTACAACGTGCGTACAACGTACAATGCACGCAGCCACTCACGATCAGGCGTGTCATGCACACACATTTACACCGTGTGATCAACTTGCATCCTCTCTGCGTTTTTAGAAATAAACGTAGAGAACGTGCCATCTCAAAAAACGTACGAAAAAAAAATGAAGGACGGGTTATGACCACCTCTTAATAGAGTGATTAGCAGGTGGTTTAATGTTTTGGTTACGCTTGACTGCGCCATGAGAATGCTTGGAAGCAAAGCATAAAATGATCCTTCAATACCCGTCAATTTACAAAAACAGGGTTGTGGTGAACGTCGAATGGTCCATGGCGGTATATGACATTTTAAAAACCGTTTGAAATTATTCATACCCTTCAGTATTCAAAATCATGAGGTCACATCTATCTACTTGAATCTTGTTTTACCAAACTACATGTTTAATGACTAATAAAATATGGTACAATACACATCAAACGAGATCATATCCATGAAATCACCAACAAAATAATCTCTCATCTTTGGCACGTTTCCTCCTAAACTTGAACAAACCACGTTTTGTGTTTTAAGAAACTCTTCTTTACTGGTACCCTTTCTGCTTTCTTTTGGAAGCTCCACAAATTTGTTTTAATCAAGATAGAGCTAGTAAACTGTCAAGGTAGCCCTTTAGACACATTTGTAAGTATTTAAAACTCCTATCAGTAAATACTTGTTTTTATGCACATCAATGGAAGTATTTACTACATTTCCAGTAAAAGGTGCTGGAGTAAATACTACCAGTAAAAGGTAGACTTAATAGTTTTTACTACACTTTATGCATACATATGGACTCGAAATTTCAAGTAAATAGTATTTACTACTTTTTATGCTTAATGGTCCAATATTTAGCCTACGAACTTGACTGATTAATATCGATCGTCTACATTGAATCGCTGGCGAATTCGTCGGCGACAACATACGGCAACACATGACTGGTGGGAAATTCAAAATTGCAATTGCCAACTTGTAACGTAGCTTACAGTACCCCTTATATGTCATAGTGTGAGCCAGCCTCAATAATTTATTAACCATGGTAGTTTAGCGCTTTACATAGACCATTTTCGTATGTCCCTTTTAATGCATCTTGAAAGTAGCGCAAATACGGGCATTTATGCGCAACCGACCATATATTACGTTGTGCGCAAATGACGTTGTGCGCACCACGTATAATATGATCAATTGCGCAAAAGTTTTCGGATATACGGTACTTTTGGCGTGAATAGGAAAATAAACTATTGCCGTTGCCAAGGGTTGGCTGTAACAAGTTGGTAATCTCCTTTCTTTATATCTACATCTTACCAGAAACACTCCACGGTGAAACGCCACAGTAACTCCATTCCCAGCCAGTCTGATTGGACCATCCAATGAAGCACCAGGGATGCTTGTCTTCACCGCCAGGATTTCGGCAATAATTGTGGCCAGCAAACTCGGGATACTTCACAGTGTATGAATCTACATTGTCCCAATCCAAACACCATGTATACAAGTCGTCAGTGTCGTCACTATTCCATGTACCATTGATAATTATACCGTCCGTGTTATTTACTCTCCCTTTGTAATCTTCACCATTGAGTGCAACATGGCATTCTGGATCCTCGACTGAAAAAAAAAAAGTTGTTGTAATATTTTAAAAATTATTAAAGAAAAGGGAACGTACGTA
>JXSR01S034223.1:15553-32298 GCA_000969725.1 Ophiothrix spiculata
GTGGGGCCATTGTGGATTTAAAACATTTTAACGACAAAATTGACAAAGGATTAATACTATTTCCAGTAGTTAGCCATTTTCAATTGATAATCTTGAATAATTAATGTTATAATGCTGTTATGTTTTCATAATTGATTTTAAGTGAAAACATCTGGGGTGGGGGTGGGGGGGGGGAAGGGTAACTGTGTCTGGGTAACCAACCAAGTTCCGCAGGTTCAGAAGGTGACCCTATTTGAGACCAAAAATTGGCAAAAATGAGTGAAATGATACCCTATCTGAGACCATGAATCTACCATATCCGTTCGAATGGAAACACTAACCGAGACCATACCTGTTCAAATGAATACCCTATCTGAGACAATACGCAAATGTGATAAAATAATAATTACAAGAAATCATCTAGGTAAAATTTATTTATAACATTTGGTGAAAACACCAGGCAAAACCCAATATTGAAGAACAATATATTAAAGGGATGCCCTAAAAAAACATTACACAGGGAAAAAACAATGAAACATGCCAAGACTAATTTAGGGAAAAAAAACATAGAGAAGATAGTTATGAACAGCCAATTTGAAGATAAATAGTTCCATAGTGATGGATCATAAGAGTAGAAGGATCTCTGGGAAGGAGTCAGGCGACGGAAAGGAATGTTCACAGCACATGAGTTCAGATGACGTAGACCAGGACGGGAGTGAGGCTGGAATGGATTTGGAGAGGCAGATATATTGTGAAAGATCTTAAAAAGCTGGCACAGAGTAGCAATATCACGACGTTTGGATAGAAGCGGAAGATCAGGGTTCAAGAGGAGGTCATCATGGGATAATTTCCATTGCTAAAGAATTACACGAGAGGCAAATCGCTGAGTGGATTCAATACGATTTGTCAGGGTTTTGTTGAGAGGATGCCATGTTGTACAACCATATTCAAGAGTTAGACGGACCAAAGCCAAGTACAAAGTGCGGCGAGTATTTATGGGAGCGGACTGGAAGGACCGATGGATGAAGCCAATTGTTTTGCGAGCTTTTTTGCAAATAGAGTCAATATGGAGATTCCGGGAGAGATTGTCAGTCAGCAAGATGCCAAGAAATTTAGCAGAGGAGACACGTTCAATGTCTTGGTTATCAAGAGAGAAGGATGCATCTGGAAAAGGATCCTTCTTGGTGGATATGACCATAAACTTGGGTTTTGACACATTAGCAGTAAGATTATTATTGCAGAACCATTGATGATAGAGTTACATAGATGAGAAAAAGAAGAGGCCCAAGGACGGAGCCCGGGGGAACACCAGAAAGGACGGGGACAGGAAGAGAATCGGTACCATGAACAGCAACAAGCTGGGTCCTGTAGGAAAGGTAAGATCTGAACCAACACAATAAATGACCGTTGATACCAAGTTAGTGGAGAAGAGGACCGTGGGGAACACGGTCAAATGCCTTTGACAGATCGAAGAGGGCCATAGCAATACTTCTTCGGTATTTTTTTTCATTTTCTAAACGACGCATGTTTCTTTCTACAAAGTTTGCGCAACTCACTATTAAGCCATGGTGGATCTTTGGCTTTACATTTGACAGATTTCTTGGGAATACACATGTCCATAACATTCATAAAATAAGTATGAAATTGGTCCCAGGCACAATTAATGGAAATCGACCTGAGTAATCAGATTGTCATCATTGCAATAAACATGATCAATAAGTGAAGGCATGCAATTAGGACGATGATAAGTTGGTTGATCAACAAACTGGTGTAAGTTGTGAACAGATTGAGATCATTTAATTCATCAGTAAGATAGTAAGTGATATCTAAAGGCTCTGTCACACATCACCGTACCGTGTGAATAACGTACTAATAACGTACATTGTTTGGTAATCGATATACATGTAATCAATGATCAAACCAGTGTACGTTATTAGTTCGTTATTCGTACGTTTCGTGATGTGTGACAGAGCCTTCAAAGATCCACTTTGAAATCGCCCATGATCATGATTTTAGGATCATAACCATTTGGGCATAACTGGAGGCAAGAGCAATACTTTCACTTAATTGAGGCAGAGTGTTTTTGTTACGTTTGGGTGGGCGATAGTAACAACAGATATTGGCAAAACATTTGTTAATTTGGCATTTGTTAATTTGGCTTGCTAAGCGTGATCATGGAATTAGAACCAACAGCAAACAATCGTAAAACATTTTGGTCTAAATTAACTGTGAAAAAAAACCACGAAAACGGCAATACGCAATTCAAAGCTATTTTCCAAAGGGTGCATGTCCCCTACTAAATTTTGTGTAAAATGAAAGAAAGGAAATTGATTTTCCCTTTGTTTTTGATAACGTAAATGTGAAAAAACATTTGCGCGCTTCGCGCGAATTATCAGATATTATGATAAGTTTCAGTAATAAAGTGTCAAGTTTTGCGCAAATTTCAAGATTTTTGAACAATTTTTAGTTGAAATTAGCCGATTGAACAGATTTTTTTGTAAATGTTAAACATTCAAAAATATGTTTGAACCAGTTGTGCGTACGCAAATTTCAACCGAATGTCACAATAAACGCTCTTAATCATGTTAATTAACGTATTTTGGTTAATTCCGCGCCGCATCGCTGCGTAATAGATACACGGGAAATTATGCACACGCAGATGTGTAATCAGAGTAATCATATTTTATTGAAAAATGCCCGTTTTTGTCATTTTTCTTGAAAACTAATACGGTGATTCTTTTTTCTTCTTCAGAATTTTGAAGTACGCAAAAAATGCTTTAACTGTAAAAAGAACCCAATGGAGCATTTCTTATTTTACAAGCACATAATGGTCAAATTTTGGTTAATATTTTTGGAAAATGTGTACTTTTGAAATTGGAGGTAAAAACAAAGTAAGCCAACTTGATGTGATGAAAAAATAAAACACAATATATAGACCTAAATCATAAAAAGTGTGTATATAGGCCTAGGTTAAATACAACAAGTAAAAACAAGAACAAAATAAAGACTCACCGAAAATTCAGATATACATATTTTTTTTTTTCATCACATCAAGTTGGCTTACTTTGTTTTTACCTCCAATTTATTATTATGATCTAGGTAACCTCCCGTATCATATTTGATCCTTGACGTGTTTTGTGCCTTGTCCGTTGGATCTACTTCTCCCATTTTTATTACTTTTGAAATGTCTGTATCTCAAAAACGAACACGGTGACCTTTTTTGCTGGCCGAACCTGAGTGAGGACAGCTTTAGTGGCCAAAACTCTATATGACCTTTGACAACATATCTATATTTCCTTATTTTATTTATTTTAGCAGCAAAAACACTCATAATAAAAAAATCTGTCAATATGATCAATATTGGAGCAACAATTTATCGAATCTGCCTATTTATACAGAATTATATTCTTAAAAAATGATATAAAAGGCCAGTAAAATTAAATAACATTCTTCTTCGTTTCCCCTGGTAACAGCACCAAACTTTTATAAGGTGATTTTGGATAGCACACTCCAATAAACAGCTATAGTTCAATGTATGTTATCACTCAGTGGCCTTGCCTTCAGCAAAAAAATTGATTGAAAGTCTTTGATTGGAATAAACTTTTAAATCACTTGTTTGTTCAGTGTGGGGGGGGGGAGATATTGTTATTTATAATAGGCCTGATTTATAGTTAGTGTAAAAGTTTACCTATTAAACTATAAACCCATTTTTTGGGGTTATTTTTTTAATTTGTTCATGCAGAGAGGTTGTCATGATATATTTCAAAATGTATTATGTAAGTAGGTCTACGGTGACTGATTGGAGCTTTGACACTTTCTAAAAAAAAAGATAATACATAAGGAATCCCGGGTTATAGGATACAAGACTAATACACTGAGAAATATGCAAGTTTGGCACTTTCCCATACAATTTTTTCATTTCATGTGGCGCATTGTAAGGACTAGCTGAGACCCCTGAATGTCAATCTACCAAGTAAAGTTGGCAATGATGGCAATCATGATATAATCCTCAAAATCTGATCAAGTTTTGGCCCCTATTGGAAAATACAAATATATTACACAGCCTTTTTTTAATTTTTTTTTAGAGGAAGGGGAAATTTAATTTAATTCTTATATTTTATAGAAATATCAAGGATCAGTCTAGAATTTGTCAAAAACAAAACATCACAGTTTTTTTTTTCTTTCTTCTTTCTTCCGTTTTTTTTTAATCAGTTGGCCTATAGGCCTATATTACTGCTAAATCAATCTGCAGTGAGACCTGCATTCTCGGCCAGCATAGTTTTTTTCAAATACCTTGTTTATTTTCGATTCGTCATCAGCACAAATAAATTTACCAAATACAAATTCTCAAGAAAATCAATGGAGATTTTGTACATGTGAGTAAACCCCTTAAAGTGTTTTTGACACTTCAAGTGATTTAACATAGATTAAATGGAGAGAGCATCTAATGAAATGCAAACTTTTGACACAATCTCCGGCTATACTTTTGATTGTGTCACAAACACAAAACCTCCATAGTCTATCGTGCGTACACTATGCATATGGCATCATGTATTAATTTTAACCCACATTTTTCGTGTATTTACCTAAAAATCCTTGAGGACTGTAACAAATGGTTGATTGAAATGTTTCCAAAATTATTTATGCCCTATGATTGTTTATTGCCCCGGTGAATTTTTTTTTGCATCGGTCAGACTTTTGATATTATTCCCAAGAAGATAAAAATATCAAATTACTCAGCGTGTGCGTAAAGAAAAATTGTGTTCAAGGGCAAGAAAAATTGAATTTCGCGATGCGGCTGGATGAAGCCGCATCAGCCTGCTGCATCGAGCAGACAGCTGAATCGAGTAGCCCACTGGATCGAGCCGTTCTCCCGAACTGACTATACCCAACCTCTTACAAACCTATTAGAATTTCGCGATGCGGCTGGATGAAGCCGCGTCAGGCTGCTGCATCGAGCAGACGGCTGAATCGAGTAGCCCACTGGATCGAGCCGTTCTCCCGAACTGACTATACCCAACCTCTTACAAACCTATTAGTATCACACTGAAATATTATTTCTCTTTACATCAGATATGGTGGTTTGAAAACGGACGAAGAAGCAACCAATTTTTCTGGTCTTTTCGCTGGTTGAAACGGGCTTCGTTTGGGCACCAATCGAAAAGTTAAACGCGACCATAAATCCTCTTAAACGTGTCAATGGGTTGAATCCTAGCTTGATATTTATCAGAAGGAACACAAGACACTTCAACGCATACATGCAGTTTTAGTCACTCTTGGGGATGACGAAAAGGCCATCAACTGGTTTTTATTTTGTTAATGCTGCCCTTTCTTTATGTTCAGACGTACATTTGTATGGATTCTGGCCATGACAAGTGGTTCAATGGTCACCCAATATCGTATCACTATCACGATGCAGTTAAACTGACATCACAGATCCTTGAAATGCCCGTAGAATTTAAAATGCTATTAGCCATGCATAGACTTGGACTGGTGAGTGTCCATGTAGGCAAGTTGTCATTAACAAGTTTTTCGCATTTGTGATGATCTCTGACTGCCATCACCCTTAACAAAAAGTTCAAAAAGCCCAAGTAATGACGTACTAGTAAATAATAAATTTCTTGATTCCGTGACGAACGGATGTCTGTCTGTATTGTTGTTATCCGAAGTGAGGTTCATAGTGCAGAATAGAATGATCACTGAAGCGCAATAATTAGGTCCGCGAAAATGAATTATGAATATCCCTAAGGGCTCTGTCACTGTCAGACATCACCGTACAAATCAAAACGTATACGAATACCGTACAAAAGGTTCACATATTGAACGTGTGCTAAACGGACCACCACCGTATGAATAACGAATAAAAGGTTTACATAACGGACAGACCGTATGGATATCGTATTGAACGTAACGAACACATGACGAACTACATACCTAGGGAGTGTCCTGGTAGGGTCAGCTTAAGGTCATCTAAGGTCAGAGGTCACTTAGAGTTAAAATCATACAATTGATATGAGAGTCAACATAAGGTCAAGTTCAACCAAGGTCATTTAAAGTGTCTGGTCCACGCGTAGCAGTATTCCTACGTATTTTCTGAGTTGGTAAGTGCCGCAATACGCATGTTCTGAGTAGTGTTTTGAAGCTAAAAATTGCTGTATTTTAATATTTTTCTGGAAAATTAAGTCGGTGACCCCCAATTTTTATTTTTTTACTTGAAAGAACATACTTGTGCGCAACTTTTGTGAAAAATTAACAAAAATGCTCGGGCAGATTTTTTGAATCAACACTAAATAATGTAACTTTTGTCACATTTCCCATAGACCACTGTACTAATTTTCCCCAAAAAACCTCAAAAAATGCTGTTTTTAAACCAAGTCTCATGCAAAAACGATGGTGACCCCCAATTTTATTCTAAAAATCGGTTCTATTATCGACAAAATATCATTCATGTCGATTTCTATTAGAAATCTTCGGGCAGATCTATCATGGACCAGACACCTTAAGGTTATTTTGGATCATTCGAGGTCACGATCATATAGATCACTCAAGGTCAAAGAGTCAAAGACCATTAGAGGTCAAATCTGAAAATGTTCAAAATGTTGACCCGAAGTCATCAAGGTCAAGGTCACTCAAGGCCATATAGGTCATGTAGGGATGGTATGCCCGGGCTCCCTACTAGTTACCTTGAATAGAGTGAATGGAACAAGTCAAGGTCTTGCCCGGTGTAGCAGGAATGTAAATCCCCTGTTCTTATTGTCCGGGTTGTACAGTATAGGCTAACAATTCGCACGGAACATTAGTTTCATGCTTCCGGTATGGTCTATGGAAGGCGGACTACCATTTCAGGCGGACTAAGATTACTTTCACACCTGGATAATTGACAAGATCAGGGAAAAAAGTACACCGTAAATCCAGACTTGGTACAAGGCTTATTGAGGCACCAGAATGACATTGAATAAGGAGAACTAAGAAGAGTGTGAATGGCCATTAGAATTCGATTTAAGCAATATAATAATCAAGAAAGCAATCTAACTTGATTCAGTAATCACAGATGCTCTTAACTTATTTCCTAACCTGTTTCCATTTAAATGAAAACATATTAATATTCAAGACGCTAGACCCGCTTCTAAAGCATTATAATGAGTTAAGGTATGTGAAATTGTCGTGTGGGAAGTGTCATATCCAAGCAAGGCTTGTGAAGTGATATAGACCATATCTATAATTGACATACTCCCGCCGTTGATGGGATAAATCCACAGAATCGGGCGGGGAAACGGAACTCAGAATGAGGCCAAGTATGATAAATACACTACTTGATCTCGCTCTGAGTTCCGTTCTCCGTCCGATTCTTTGGAATTACCCCATCAACAGCGGGAGTATGTCAATTATATATATGGTCTATTACATGCATCGGGTCTTGGTGTAGCTAGACCTGAAATAACCATTTGTAAGAGTACCCTATTCTGTATCTTCTTGGTACCTTGAAATCCTGGGGGACTACTGCAATAATTGAAACCAGTATATCATGGGAACTAGTTTTGAAAAGCGCCCTAAGCAACGATTTTTCCCATGGGACAGAGGAGGGTGGACGTGGCAACTATTGCATGGTTGCCGTTCGGTATCGTAGACGTAGTACAGAGATTGTGGGTTCGAGCCCCGGGCCGGGCGGTTTTCGTCTCCTTGTTTCCTTGAGCAAGAAACTTTACTCTACTTGCTCCGTGGTCGGACAGTCACGTAAAGCCGTGGGTCCCCTGTACGAATAGACTCCTTCATGGGGTATGCATGTTATGCAAGTACTTGTATCATTGATTGATTGATTGATCACCGGCTGCGTCATGTGTCTCATGTCCTATACCGCCTCTAGTAAGCTATTGGAAACATCGTGGAAAAATACAACTGCCTGGATCGTGGAGGATGGCCGCTAAAATTATATTCCTAATCGGGAAAAATATGATGAAATCTATAAAAAGTGGATTTAGAGTAATATATTTATGTTAAATGTTGTGACATTACGTTTATAATTTATTTGATCAATGTAAAAAAGGAGTTTCTGTAATATTTTCAATACATAGTTCGTGGCTCTGGCCGTTGCTATACACGTAAAATGTATCCCTAAATTTGCGTTTCAGAAATCCCTCAGTGTAAATCAAGTAAATCGTGTCCTATGCCGCCTGACATGGGAAAATAACATAACCTAAGCACGTATTGCCTAGTGATTTTCCTATCCTAAACATGGATTAACTTTCTTGCTGTAACTGTATATACCTTAGTTTAAACACGTATGGATATTTCTGTTGACCCTAAGCACGTACGTATACACGCCGCTGTTTGTTGGGTTCATTATTTAATTTTTCAACAAAAATGCACTGCTTCAATAGATACAGGCCCTTAAAAAAAGTGTGTGTGGGGGGGGGGGGGTGTACAAAATCTCCAAATTTCAAAATTCTGTTCGATCACAAAATTAAAGATAATAGCATGTTAGTGTTTTGGTTCCAAAGTTATGGTCTTTCAAACTAAGGTAGTCACAAACGGTCCGATGCTTTTTATGCATTTATATATATGAGACGCTCAACCTGTGATTTAAAACAATTTCTTTAAAAATATTGTTTGATAAAAGTATTACACTTTTTAAATGAAATTCATTTGTTATTTAATCAAAATAATACATCGCACATCATACTTATGCAGGTAAATTAGTTGATTTCTTATATATTTCTTTATTTTATCTCACCCAGCTATATTTAAGAAGTCCACTTTAAAAAAAAATCTGTAACTCCGCTAATTTAAATGTGAATTTAACCAAAATGTGTGTTAATTTATTATCTTTAATAATCTAATAGTAATAGCTTCTTATAAACTTTTAATTTTCAATTATTATTTTTACAAATTTTCGAAAACGTTTTCGTTAATATCTCAAAATGGGAGAATGCGCAAAGTCGCATTACGCGAACAACCATAACTCAAAAACGAAAACTCGTATAGCCATGAAATTCGGCACAAATGTAAGCTTATATGTAGGTACAAAATCGTGTGAAGCCGGATTTTGGATATATATCAACAAATTTAAACTATGCTGCAAAATGTCCTGATTGGTCGGCTACCGGTTGCCATGGCAACCAACCGAAAAATTCCGGCTTCATGGTTTTGTGCGTATTATCCATATACACATATACCCCAAATATGGTTACTATGCTGCTTATAGTTTATGAGTTACATTTGTTCTGCTGTTTAGCCAATCAGACTTGGTTACCATAGCAACAAGAGTAAAACGAAACACGTTACCAAAAAATTGGGGGTCATACCATACGTACTGCTAACTTCCATCGTTGAAAATTTCGAGCTGAGATCTTGTACCTTTTCAATAAGATAAGTCTATTTTTGACAGTGTGGGATAAAAAAAAATTCATATCATTACATTTTTTAAAAAAATTGTCAATTTTAAGCTTTTAAAATCATGAGGTCAAATCTAATTACGTGTAGCGTGTTTTATAAAATTTTATGCGAAATTGCTTATGGCTTATTCCATGATCTTGTATCACATACATGAATTTTTCAAGTTCAATTCTGACATAAAAGTAATACCTGAGTTGAAAGTAAACAAATCAAGGTATCAGGAACTACTTTTGTTTTTTCCACAAAGCAAATAGAACTTATTTTATGACTGATATAAGTTGGATGTTGCCTTAGTAACATTTTACCCTCAAATTTGCACCAAAAAGTGATTTGGTACTGAAACAGAGAAAATCATCTTAGATTTTTCCTAGTTAGTGTATAAGAAGCATCAGTGTCTGTGCTCCATAGTACAATCATGTTTTAGTAATAAATGTTAATCAATAGCCGATTAGTGTGTTGTTAGAATTTGTCGTTTTCAGATGTCACGCCTGTCACGAAAAATATGAAATTTTTTTGCAGTGTTCTATAAGAAGGTCATATTTTGGTGAAACATCAATATCTATCTTCTATCATGGAGTCTTAATCTGCAAAGCAATATACAAATATTCAATGATTGCTTATTTCTCCACTATTATATCTCAAAATCGGTCACGCCTGTCACGATTCTACCCTATATATGTGGTCACGCCTGTCACGTTTTGTTTTTCACTATTTCTAGCTCTGGGAAGTTATTAAACTAAAATTAAAATGAAGAATAACAACAATAATAACATTATTAGCCTTCTCACCAATATATCTGATATAATTGAAGCGTATAATTCAGAAGAAAGGTAACTTGCATCTACATGTACAAAAGTAGAGTAGTTGCCACCTCGAAAATTTTGAAATCACCATTTTGAAAAATTTCTGCATGATATGGACTTTAAACTTACAGGACATGTTAGAATTGTCGATTCCTTCATTTATTACCAAAAAACCGACGAAAATTGGATATTCAGAACTTTAAAAACGATTTTTTGAAAAAGTGGCCATTTTTGCCAAAAGTCGATATTTTTTTCGGCACGGAAATACTTTGTGACGTTATAAGACGATGGTTAAGAAGTCTTAATTTTTTTTAATTATGTATAAACAGTTTATTAACGATAAATACATTATGCTCAGACTCTTTGATTTGCAATTTTGTTGTAAAATCGGCAAGGAGTAATATACGAGAGCCTAAGGGGGTTACATTTTTTTTTAAAAGGAATACATCCGAGAAATTTATGTTAATTTTACAACTTAAAGGACATTGCCGGTTGCTATCTGTTGAAAATAAATCATAATCATAAATAAAGAAGTTATTTAACAACAGATTCATTGCTAAACTCAAGTTTTTATTAAGTGTGCACAAATGTCACGCCTGTCACGTCACGCCTGTCACGAAATGATTTAGCCTGTATTCTCCAAGTTAAGAGCTACAGCTCCAAAAGTGAAATGCTTCCTGATTGTTTCCCCCAAGGAGATATACTGCAACATAAACAAGAATCAAATCTCCCACGGGAAAGAGATTGAACCACATTTTGGAAAAGGCAGTGTCAGTTTAGGTCACGCCTGTCACACACACTTTGTGTCCCCATTTCAAAGACAGTGATTGAGTTAGATTAATTGTTTTCACTTTTTGCATCCAATATGGAATGTTTACTATAACATATAAGGATGTTTCCGTAGAATTGCCAGTAGATAAAATTTACTAGCTATTCTTAGAAAAAAACGTTCATGCAAAAGTCACGCCTGTCACGATGGAATTAGCCTTATACAAACTGCAAGATAAGATATCAGACATCATATTCATGAAATTTGAAAAATATATCTTTCCTGTAAGACTTTTAAATCAGTAAATAAATCGAGGGGAAATTCAGAACAACTAAACATTCGAAAGGGACATGATGTCGGTCATCACATTATCCCGATATACACAGCGTAAACGACAAGTCACACTTTTCGAAGGTCTTGGGCTATATCAGGCAAATCTTACGTCATTTGCCATACCACGTGTAGCAGCTCTGTGCAGAACCGTAGATCTTAGGTAAAACGCAAAGACCTAATTTGACCTCACTCGAGGAAAATAAAACACTCGCAAAATCACACAAAAAGACACTTATATTTCCAAATTTTTCATTTTTTTTAAATTTCAAAATGATCTTCATAACATTTCTGCTTCGAAGTGCAAGTTTTGTTTGAGATTCTATGCTACTTTGGCGAGTTTACAGGCTTTTTAAACTAGGATATCCGAACTCATGCATATTCATACGCATGTTAAAAACCGCATTTCCTGTAATTTTTCATGAATAAAAAAAAATAAAATAAGCGATATTTCAGCGAGCTGAATTCTGGCTGAACTAGCCAGCTAGTAAATTATTCCATTAACGCTGAACGGAAAGTTGCGACAAACAACTGAAATCCCTCTTACATTCCGTGGTAAAAATCGACTACAATTCTAGTACAATATTCCTGAGCTGCACATTAGGAACATCATTCTAGTACAGGCTTAGTACAATTCGAGTAGACAAAATTGTACTAAAATGTACTAGAATTGTGTTCCAAAAGTGCAGCTCAGGAATGTTGTACTACTTATTATTTTACTCGAATTTTTCCAGGGTTTTCTGTTGACCAATACCTGGAGTACAATCTGACCAGCTTAATTAGCTTTATTTCCCGGAAGGTCATTACGTCGAACCTGCCTTGAGCTGGCTGGATGAACAAATGCGAATAGGCTGAGTGGATCGGAATCACTCAACTGGGATTGTTTTGCTGTACGTACACGCCGTGGCTTCTTTAGACAGATCTGAACTAATGACCTTTCGTTAAAGCGCTGTGTAAATTCCATGCACCCAGTTATGCCAATAGATACATAATGATAACGTCAAAAATAAATAATTATGTTTAGGCTACATTTATACGCGCTATTAAAACATAAACATATGCATAACAATAACATTAAAATATTTGATTTATGAATATTTGCATTGCGTAGTAAAAAGTCCGTGTGATGTCTGCAAATACGGTACTATATTTCATAGGTTGGTTTCTTTGGTGGTGGCGGAGGTTTACTTCCTCCACTATTCGTCCGCGGTTTGGGCACAGGTTTTGGTGGCGGTGAAGGTCTGCTTGCAGACATGAGATCGTAAGTTGGTTTCAAAGGTGGCGTAGGTCTGGAGTCAGACATGACATCATACGACGGGTTTTGCGGAGGGGCTGATCTACTCTCATTGTCTGACATAATGTTATAAGAAGGTTTTTGCGGAGGAGCTGGTCTACTCTCGTTATCTGACATAATGTTATACGACGGTTTTTGAGGAGGAGTTGGTCTACTGTCGTCGTCTGACATAATGTTATACGATGGTTTTTGAGGAGGGGCTGGCCTACTCTCATTTTCTGACATAATGTTATACGATGGTTTTTGAGGAGGAGTTGGTCTACTCTCATTGACTGACATAATATTATAAGACGGTTTTTGTGGAGGCGGTGGCCTGTTCTCAGTTTTTGACATGATATTGCGTGTCGGTTTTAGTGGCGGGGCTGGCTTATTCTCAGTCTCTGACATAATATCATATTTCGGTTTAGGTGGCGGAGCAGGAATAATCGGCGGATTCGGAAGAGGTGCTTCGAGATTTATCGACGGTCTCTTTGGAGAACTAGGAAGTTGCTTCTCCAGATCCGTTGATGGACTTACTGGCGGAGTCGGAAGTGCTGCATCGAGATCCATTGACGGAGTTTTCACAGGTTTTGGAGGGGCAGTTGGTCTTGTTTGGTTCGATGCTACTGAATTTGTCGGTGCTGATGATACCTGCTGTTTTGGTTTTACAGGCGGTACAGGTATAACAGGATCATGAGATACATCTCGCATGGGTAATTGGAAAGGTCTGAGGGGTGAAGAATTCTTTGATGGGGTCAATCCAGGCATCGGTACTGGTTTTGTTGGAGCAGGTGGCATTCCATTACCGGTAGTTTTTTGTTTCGGCACAGGATCATCTGGAAGATCCGGTTCAGAATTCCCTATTTGCACATTCCCGTAAATCTGTGACGAATTCTCTGTATCCTCTTCAACAGTCGAATCATCCCAACTGAAATCAGAGGATTGACTAGATAGTCTATTTGTGTAACTTTTGTTGGAAAATAACTCGCTTGATTGAGTAACAGGCGGTGGCTTCCTTGGTGATATTTCAATAGCCTGAGAGTTATATCCATCATAGCCAGGATTGTCAACTCCTTTGAAGTCATTGTCCTCTGCGATAGGGTCAAGGATGTTCAATTGATCGGTATTAGCATAAATAATTTCATCTGAAAACCGACTGTTAGTACTAACACCACTGTCAGGCCGATTTTGTTTGGCTGTCTTATCTTTCTTAAACAAGGTAGCCACAAGTAAAGCTTCGGCGTTTGAAAGATCAGAACTTACGGTCGACACTGGGCGAGCGGCACCATTTTGCTGAGTAGTTGTAGAAGCACCTGGTGGGGGAGGTGCGGGTCTAGATGGGTGGTATGAAAATGTTTCACGGCCTCCAGTCACTGTACCGCCCCTACTCAAAGTGCTGTCAATAAAACTCCCTGGCTTCCCTCGCATGCTGTAACTCTTGCTGCTAAAATGACTTGCTCTTTTAAGAGGGGAGCTGTGACAAAGTCCAGCTTTCTTGCAGAACAGGAATAAAAGGATTACACAAGTAACAAACAGAAGACACGCGATTGTTACAACAACAGCAAAGATCTCGACTGACAGTCCTGCTATTTTACGGACCACAACAGTGCTATTGGTTACCTTGATCGGTCCTATAGAACAATATCGACTTCCATCGATTCTCTGATTTTCATTGACGACATGACAAGTAAAAGAAACACCATCGTCAAAATGGGACACTAAATGACTAAAGGTTGTGACAACGGTGTCTCCATCTCGAACTGTAGTCTGATTTCCTGGAACATCGATTTGATCATCCCGCATCCATCGCGTAGTTGCGCTACTGTCTTCTGTCATACAGGTAAGCGTGACCTTACTCTGATCTGCGAAAGTTATTCCAGTCTTTGAAGACTCGCACGTAGGTAACAGATGTTCTTCCGTCACGTCAAGTCTTGCAGTTACAATGCCTTGCACAAAGCCTTCCACAGTCAGAACATAACATGTGTACAACCCTCCATCTAAAGTGTAATCAATATTCGAAACAGTTACGTAATAATCAATCGATCCATCGGTTGTATCAGGGAGAATCTCCATGGCGAATTTACCATCGGGAGCATCTTCTAGAAGATTTCCATTTCTAAATATAATCGTGTTCATACCATTGTTATTATATCTGGATATACCAACCAGTTCAATTTCAATTTCGCCATAAACTTTGCATCGAAGGACAACGTCATCGCCAGGTGAAGCCGGATTTTTACCAAAAGATACCTCAAGGATTTCATCTGTTTCTTGAGCAAAAGTACAGTCACATAGAACAAGGACTACAAATGTCACTTGAATGTATAAGCAACATATGTTTTTGATATCCATTGTGTCTGTCGTGAACTAATTGGATATAACAACATTGAGAAGTTTTTTGATGATATCAGTTATTTCAGATGTAGCAGACGTTTTGAGAACTTCCCATTCCAAACATGAACCTGCTCAACTTCCTGTTACTTCACAATAATGTCATTGACTTGGAATGCATTGTTATGTCTCGTTATTGTATTACTGTATATACCATGTGAATTCAGTAAACAGCATGTATACACTTCAATAGTAGTCTCAGTTCCGATACAGTTTATGTTTTAAAGAATCGATCGTTGAAGACGGCACAAAACAGAGTGGGAAATTCCACGATAGACTCGATCAGTCGCCATTGATGTAAATCATAACCAGTCCTCCTATTCTAGTCACCTTGGTTGGAGTTGTTTTGCTAGATATTTGTCATGGCTATTTAGCTATTGTGTAAATGCCATGGTTTGACCTTAGCAAGAATTCTGGAATACCTTAACCTCTGACGTCACCTCTTGCATAAATAAAAAATGATTTGGTCTGTTGCACTGGTAATTGTATATTTATGCAAATTCATTAAGGGGTGCTGTTTGGGTTTTAAAAAGACATGTGTAATTCATCGTGTTCATGTTTACAATTCAAGCCCGGACTGTATTGTATCTATTTGTAGATCCGGCACCTCACTCACTGTATTCAAGCGATTGACTAAGTTATACTCGGACAACTCTTATTATAGGAAAAGGTGCTCCGTGTTTTTGATCAGCAAAAAACTGATAATTTAAATAAAATAAGATACATTATTAGAAAGCAGATACAAATTGCGATGTTTGGCTAAAAATGGATAAAGCTGCGTGATATTTTTAGTTTGTTCAAAGCACAATTAAAATGTTGGACAGTTTGAATAATATTTAGAAACACAAGTCTGGGCTTAATTTTTTAAATTTCTCATGTTGATTTTTGTTTTTTATTTCTCAAACATATGATGCAAATTTGACAATATCTGAAAGCTTCTTGAAAAAATAGACATCTTGTCTGAAAAACACCACAATACCCCTTAAGTGCACACAAAGTCAAAGGCAGGTGTTTGTGGGTGATTCCCATAGAAAATAATTATTGTATTTTATGTGAACTTGGATGAGTCATCAATTTCCGTAATAATAGTACTAATAATCTGCATATACGGGGGCTCTCCACACGTACAAATGAATCTGCACTTCACACATCTAGATTAAACTGGACTTCAACAAATGATTACACGAAAGTTAGTGACTCCGCGTGTACATGCGCAGCGTTATTTTTGCTCACACGCACAACCTATAGCGTGTCAATATACGAGCGACTGGAGTAAAGTCAAATTGTGGCCGTGTGAACACAATCTGCAATTCAGAAATGTACATTAATCTAGATGAATCTAGATCATGTGACGCGCCATGTGTTTATAATCTTGATAAATGGTGGCGATAGTTAGGGGATATCCTAATTTGATATGTACATATTCGTCTCTTTAACATTTTGACACAATTTTCTTTCTTGTCTTTTTTATTTTGGCCAAAAATTAGGACAGGTGGTCAAGGTGGTGATCATTTTTGACTCGGGAGGTCACTCCCATAAAAGATCAAATCGATTAAATTCCGTATCAATAGGTGCCTTGAAATCTTACGAAAATGAAAATCAAACAAGAACTCATGAAAAAAAATGATATGCGGCATTTACATGTAAAGTTATTCGTAGAACCATTAACTTTTGTTCTCCGAAGGGGGGGGGGGAGTTGCTAAGGTTTTTTCCCCGCTTCATAAAAACGCAAAAACAACCGGCCACAGGCATTTGGGTAATCTCTTTTACATCCTTTGCGGTCATTTTGATGAAAAAACTAGGGGGG
>JXSR01S034224.1:126725-138345 GCA_000969725.1 Ophiothrix spiculata
TGTGTTTATGAATATAAATGACTAGAATCTTGTGATCACTTATAGCATCCAAAACAACTGGCATCCATATTTATTTTGGATTTATCAGCGTAAGTTCCAGTGCATGTCTAAAGTGGTTAGGGGTCGTTTTGACTGGGTGGAAAAAGCGGGGGCGCTGTTTACGAGCCCGTAGCGAAAAATGTAAAATTAATTGAAGGTTATTTGAAAGATAAAGAAACGGGCTACAACTTGATATTAACTGAAACTTCAAAATATTGTCACGCCAGAATGAAAAAGCTCAGAGAACTTAGGCTAAAATGCGTTGGTTTCAATGGAGAAGTTATTTAGTGTTGTGCGCCCATATCATCCATATTGTTGTACGCCGAAAGAACTAACACATTATTATATATTAAAGGTAAGTCTACGTCTAAAAAGGGTCGTTAAGCTTATCCAAACAATTTATTTTTCCCCCGCAAAACTAACTCTTTGATATCAACTTTATGTCGAAGTCGACAACAATTTATTACGACATGTCGACATGATAAAACAAGTCTTGATTATTACTATTTTAGGCTTAAGTCTAGCAAGAGGTGCAATGCACAATTGGTAACCTAAGGCCAAGCAGAAGGTAATTCGCACACATTTGTTTGCATACAAAGGTATTTAACTTTTGGTTAAAATAGATTGCATTCACACAGCGTAGCAACTCTCGGTTAAGTTTCAATGCCAAGTAGGATTAAGTTAGTCAAAAGATAACCGCTAGAAATCTTAAAATGCCATATTTAAACATTGGCGTAGCCAGGGGGGTGCGGAAAGGGCACGCATGCCATATTTAAACATTGGCGTAGCCAGGGGGGTGCGGAAAGGGCACGTCCACTCCAGGGGTCTACAACAACGAAAAAGGGCGCAGTAGTCCTAATTACTGCTAGTAATACATTTGGCCACCTGTCTATATAGGCAGATGCCCCGGGACCCGCCGCCATTTTGGACTAGGTCTAGGATTTATTGCGGGGGTACACAATCCTGGCTACGCCCCTGTTAAATTCTGCATTCTCACTGCACTTAGCCAAGAATTTAGTCTACAGATAGACTAGAGGATAGCAAAATAGACAATAAACCACGATAACCAAAAATCAGTGAGAGCAGGACTATATCATCATATTTTCCCCAACAACTTATTTTTTCCCAATTTGCCAAATGTTCAAACTGAATATCTCACATTCATTAAAACAAGACTTAAGACAATTGTTTTGTTATCTTCTAGATCATGTTTAATTAATATTTCACTCCATTAATAACTATCTCCCTGAAAAATAACTCGACTTTTATCGCCCTACTGCATCTCCAGGCTGCCAGGCTTACCCAGTGTACCTGCAATATTTTGTCACCATCTGGGTATGGGTTTATGGTTGCGCTTTAAATGTCATGCCAATAAATCAAACCCAATTTGCTTTCTTGCTGGAGAGAAATTGCATTCTGACAAGCAAACACTTCATTCAGCTCTAAGTTAAAAAATTTTAATATGCAATAGAAGAAAATTTGATTTTTTTTAAAACTATTTTTTCATAAACCAGTGTTAAACATAAAAAAATAACTTCTGTTAATTTTCAGGTTTGTTTCCATAAGTCTAATTTCGGGATGGGTCGGGGTTTTTCAAAGGTGTTGGCCGGAACCAGAACTGGAACCAGACAACAAACTTAATAAATCAACAAGTCAAGACACTTAATAAATCAACAAGTTTGTGACATTCCATCAAATAAAATTAATTGTTTAAACTAGAATACGCAGTTCTCGAAACAGGTATAACTCCATTAATAAAGTTACTATCACCCTGAAAAATGACTCCACTTTTATATCCCCCATCTTTGTAATCGGACCAAGTTGAGAATTTGACCTTTCTTTGCCCCGAAGAAAAAGCAGTCAATATTCGTTTTATATACAGAATATATAGATTTTTGTCATCTGGTTGTTTAAAAGAACCATTTTTGCACTTAACGCCCGATGGTCAATAGTTGCTCCTGTATTGCTCGCGTTACACCGGCGGCGCAAAATATGTTGAGCGGGCCTAGTGAAAAATATGCCCCGGGCTTAGTTAAATCCAAACCCTCTTTTTTAACCAATCAGAAGACAGTAATCTATATATGAGGTATATAACAATAAATCAACAAAATTAATGTTTACAAGTTGAAGCCATCCAATGAGATAATTGAAATTGAAAGTGTTTTTTGATCAGCAATGCCAACATGGAATATTACAATAGCTAGGTACTGGATCAATTGCCTATTGTTATCCAAATATTTGAGTAATGATAAATGGATAAAATCAATTAATAAAAGGAAATTAATTAATGGTTGTATTTGTTTGTAAATGTCTACCAGACTACTGTAAATGAGTTATCTTTGCAAGGTGGTATTTGACAAATCATCATGTCTAAACCATGAATATCAACCCACGAATATTATAATAATACAAATCATCATCATTTGTCGTCTGCGGAGCAGGCGACTACACGTTTTCTCCAACTACAACGGCCCTGAGCCATTTCAGCTAACGTTTTCAGGCTTAGCTTGTACCCTATATAATTCACAAGGTTCTGGATGTATTGCAGAAAAAGGGTTTGCCATCTTCCTGGTTTCCTTTTTGCCCACATGGAGGAATGTATAGTGCATACTCTTTGCATAGTTCATCCTCAGGCATCCGGAGCACATGGCCCAAGAATCTGAGCTGACGGAACCTAACTTTCTCCATTTGTGGTGAAGCCTGGGCCAGATCATATACGGAAGCTTTGGTCACTCTGTCGATCCTTATGATGCCAAGCATAACTCTACAACAACAGGTACCATAGGCATTGATCTCATTTTCCATTGCTTTGGCCAGGACACATGACTCACAGCCATACAACAGGACAGTAACACAAATTGTGTTGAAGAGCTTGACCTTAGTGGAGATAGTGATATTGGGGGATCTCCACAGACGAGCCCTCCAGTTTCCAAAATGCTGCCCAAGCAAGGTCCTCAAGGTCTTTTCTTAAAATCTCCACTGCTGGGCTGGATGCCATCACAGAGCCAAGATATTTGATAGCATTGCCATAAACTTCAAGTGGGGCTGCACATGACAGTTAATAACCATGTATTCTATCTTTGAGGCACTGATGATAAGGCCCCTCATAAGCAGTCAATAATATTTCAGTTTAATATTTTCAGGGAGAAATACACTGTAACATTTGACTAGGGGTGGGAATTTTTAACTGGCCTTGCTGTTGCCATGCTAATTACCATAAATAAGCATTTTCAGGGTACTATTCAAATGTGTTTTGCCAATAAAATCAACATTTTGCAACATGAGCCAAACTATGCCAGAAATATTTCTTTGTGGAATGAGTTTTCGAGGTCTTGGACAGAAAATTTTGATGAAACACAACAATTTTTTCTGCCATTTTGAAACCTTTCACCCTGGTAAATCAAGTTTTATTTCTGTGTTACTGTTTTGGAGGCATTTTATCAATGACCTCAGTTTCAATATAAAATTCTGTCATGAAAGACTTTTTTGACATTTGCACCATATGTGGACACTTTCCTCTATCGCTGCTACTGCCTACATGATCATTCCTCTTATACCCTATAAATCTTGAAGTATGCAACCCGCTGATTAAAACACATAAACCAATATGACCATACGCTGAAATAAATTAGTCCATACTTTTCGAATTATAACAACGTAACCATAATCATGTTGAATATTCAAATGAACTTATATTCATGATTTGTCCATGTAGTAGCAACAAAATTAATGAAAAATAATACCAAATAATTGTCCATGTAGAAGCAACAAAATAATACCAAAATCATAAAAGATTCATGTACCAAATGTTTTGGTCTTAATCAATCATAATCCATCATTGCTAGTCTCTTACTCAATACAAAAACAATAGTTCACAATGTTGTAGAATACAAGGGATATTCCTTTGATCTTGTAACAGAGTCTGATTGCTTGTTGCATACTTTAAGACTTTAAGGTTTATAGAGTATAGCCATGCTCGTTGCAGACTTTTTATAGGAATATACCTTGGTCTAAACTTAATAAACTTGGAAATACAAAGTAAGCAATCAGACAAAATCAATTAGCATATCACTTACATTCTACAACATTGTGATTAGTATTGTGTAAGAGACTAGCAATGATTGATTAGGATTGATTAAGACCACATCACTACGTATTGATATATTTTGTGCATGAACCTCTCATGATTTTTGTATCACTTTTTTTGTGCTAATTTTGTTGCTTCCACATGGACAAACATTGAACGTAAGTTCATTTGAATATTCAGCAATATTGGGTAAGTTGTTACAATTGAAAATACAGACTAATTTATTCCCCATATGATCATTAAGCTTAATGGTCATATTGGCATATATGATGTTAATCAGCTGTACTTCAAGGATTATAGAGTATTCAATAACTCAAACTCACCTCAAAAAGATCTGCCGGCGTTTCTCTTTTTGTCAACATATGTGTAACTCTTTCCACTGCATCGTCTGAGAAACACTGCAAAAATAATTAACATAAGATGATAAAATTAGAAAGTAGAGAAATTTTGACCAACAAGTAGAACGCTGGTTTACGCGATGCCTAAAATATGTCCCCGCCGAGTGTGGCGATCAGTAATTGGGTCAAGAGCTATCCATGGTCTAAATAAAATCCATATAGGGTCAAGGGTTCATGAGTTATAGCCGTGACCTTGAAATGACCTTGGATGACCTCTGGTCAACTTTTTGAACATTTTTGAAAATTTGACCTCGAATGACCTTTTGACCTTGACTGACCTTGACCTTGGGTCAAGAGCTATCCATGGTCCAAATTTAATCTATATAGGGTCAAGGGTTCATGAGTTATAGCTGTGACCTTGAAATGACCTCGCATGACCTCTGGTCAACTTTTTGAACATTTTTGAAAATTTGACCTCGAATGACCTTTTGACCTTGACTGACCTTGACCTTGGATCAAGAGCTATCCATGGTCCAAATTTAATCTATATAGGGTCAAGGGTTCATGAGTTATATCCCTGACCTTGAAATGACCTCGGATGACCTCGGGTCAACTTTTTGAACATTTTTGAAAATTTGACCTCAAATGACCTTTTGACCTTGAATGACCTTGACTACGCAAGTATATCCCGAGACCCTTCATGTCACCAAGTTTCGTTACCGTAGGTCTTACGGTCCTGGAGATAGAGGCAGGTTAACATTTGGGTTAACATTTTCATCACGGACACACAGACACACGGACACACAGACACACGGACGGAGCTCATTTTATAGTCCCCATCCCGAACTCGTTCGGCGGGGACAAATATAAGTAAAAATGAAAAGAAAGGTACTAGCATGTCATGCCAGCTTACCCGCAACAAAGGATGAATAAGAAGTAAAGGTAAAGGGGATGACCTGTATTTTCACAGGTCGGAGTGCCCATCTATCTTACAAAAAGTATTTGGGCCAGACTGCACAATTTGTTATATTTTTCGGTGAGGGGTTCGCCACACCTCATTCCCACGAGTCTGTTACCTTCCCAACATTGAAGAAAACCGGTACACATTTGACACCTGGGTGGAGAGGAGCACAAGCTCAAGGACACTACACACGCCACCCACCGGATTCAAACACACGACTCTCAATGCCTAGCGGATAAGTCGAGGACTTATCCGCTAGGCCACGCATGTCCCTATCCCTAAGAATGAATTCCCACCTCATATACTCACTCCTTATTTGTCATAATTCAGAAATTATTACAAATGAAATTTTGTAGAAAATTAAAGTTGTAAAAGTCTACAGAATCAGTAAATTTGTACCTACTGAATAGTGCAAACACATTAAAAAGTCAGAAATCATCATAATTCTTTTAAAAATGAGTTTAATCAACCCCGTTTTACTCAAGAGTATCGCATTTGTGTCCCTTCCCAAACTTTAATACTTCTTGGCCATAGTTTCTTTAAAATATCATCACTCTTGGACAATTATAAGACATACATGTATGTTTCTCTTTATGTTGAGTTGTTCATCTCAAATAGAGCTCATATTCAATCAAGTTGGATTGAATTTGACCTGGTGTAAAGCTGAATTAAAGTCACAGTCAGTGTCAATCAGCTGACAACTGGAATTTATGTTTACCTGTAACCATAAATTCAAAGATGGACAATTTTGTCTCTAATTTTAACCCCGGGGAGGGCGCTCACGCATATCGGTGATACGGGTATGTGCCGGTTTGGAGACCCCCTTTTTCACGGCTGATCGCCGTTCTCTAGCTATGCATTTTCCTGAAATCGCCGTTCTCAAGACTCCTTAAACAAAGCTGTCCGCTCTCTTTCCGCTCCCTACCTGTGAGGGTTGTTCATTAGCATGTGAGTTCTCTAGAAGTCGTTCCCTAGCCTAAGTTAATACACGTCATCGGAGAAAAGGTACATGTTACTAGACGCATCAGTTTGCTTTGATATTTCGCACTTGATATTCCGTAGGTAGTGTGACAAATCATGGCTTCCGATCCCGATCCAGCGAACTTGATTCCATATTTTTATCGTCAATATAGAACGAGTTTCAAGAAAAGTTACTGAACATTTGATGAAATTTGATGTGACGTAAAAAAGGTGAAGGTTAATTGTGGCATTTTTTTAAATATGTGAATTTATTCATGCAATATAGGTAAACTTACATCAATGTCAATGCACTTCGCGCTTTTCCTGTTTGTTTTGCAAGAACACATTTTCAAACACAATAACACAACATTAGTATAAGGTTTGGGGTTTGACATTTCAAATATTAAGGGTGTTTTCATTGAAAAAACAAACAAAAGAAGTCACCAAATTCTAGTCTCTGTGCTTAGTTCTCAAGACCCTACTCTTGACCAATACATCAGTTCTAAAGACCCTACTTTTGCTCTGCACGTCATTTCCCAAGACCCTGTATTTTGCACGGATGAAGAGTTCCCAAGAACCTACTTTTTGCCTGGCTTGTCAGTTCCCTAGCCTCCAAAATTCGTGCTGCCCGTGGTACACCCAGTCAAAAAATATAGTGAGTGCCCCCTCCCCCTGGATTTTAATTTAACATTTCTTTGTTTTTGAGAAAATCATGGGCAATCCCTTTAACATGCTGCCTGGTAAATATGTGAAAAAGCTATTCGTTGACAAAGTTAAAACGTCATATCCTGGTTATTGGTTCACACTTTGTTCACGCTCAGTCAGCTACCCATTGAGTATGAGTTGTGATCATTTTGATCGTGTTTCAAATTGCAATAAGCGTGAACCAGTCACTTGGCAACTATTGATTTTGGTGTCACACTTTGTCAGCGAATGACCATCACAGGTCAACTTCCTTTTCTTTTTCATAACTGTACGACCTCCGCAAAGAATCGGAACTTAAAGGCATTAGCCACAATCACCAAAGTTAACTTTCTGTGACACTTACAGATTTTATTGCATTTTTAGAGAGCCCTTCCAACCAATGTCTATTAAAATGATCTTGAGGAGTGTGATTTTCAGCACACCTAAATCTGGTAAAATTATACACAATAAGATACAAAATGCACACCTAAAGCACACCTGAATATCCTGAGAAGTGCTATTTGTAGCACACCAGGTATTTTCAAATTTCAAGGCCTCATTTTTACTCTAAGTTTCCCTATATTTTGAGAGATGAGACCCAGACGACGACGACATTTTTCCCATTTCAGCATCTGGGTCTTGCCTTATATAATTCTTTTGTCTCTAGTACGAGTCCAAATTTGTGAAGAAATTAACTGGAAATATAGACCTTTTTAGAAGACAATTTTTACATATTCATCAGAAGCAGTGTTTCCGCTAAGGTTTTTGAGCTTGCGCCAATTCTTGCAAGTTTGACAAATTTAAGAGGTGTTTGCGCCAAAATCATGAGCTGTGGCTGAAAATTGGCTCATAAAGCTAGAAAAATATCTTTCTCACAGACTCTCTTTGCGCCAATTTTCACCGCTCCTGCCCCAATGGCTTGCCATACGGCCTTAGCGGAAACACTGATCAGAAGAAAATTAAACAAGTTCTTCTTTTATTGATAAATTCTTGATTTCCAAATCAAAATAGGGAATAAAATGCTCCGAAATGTTAAGATCCAGCAGCCGCTTTCTTGAGATTTCTAGTACCTGGTGCATGTAAGCTTAAGAAAAAAAAGCTTGTTTTCATGATCTTGTGGAATATCGGAGAAAATCACAATTCTGCAAACTTTATTGTTTTCTCTGGAGGTAAAAAATGATGAGAAAATGGTGTTTCTACTAAATATCTTGTTTCTACATATGTGATGGGTAAACAATTATTTTTGATGAAATTGTTTCTCTTTTAATATATATCAAATTTTCATTGAGAACTTTTCTTGACCTCGTATCTGGTAAATCCATGTACAAATTTAGGATTTAGAAAATGCTGTATAGTCACACCACCATCACAGAATGGCACATTGCAAATTAATTCACTCTCAATTTGTGTAGATTGTTTTCCTTTTTGGGGATTTAACTACATTTAGTTTTTAATTTTGAGTGGAATCTAGGCTAGTCCCTTAAAAATGATGGCGTTTCTAGATATAAATCCTAAATTTCTCAAAATCAAAACGTTTTTGAACCTTTCAAACCATTTTGACAAGATTTTGTGCTTTAAGATGTATAGCGATTTCTAAACTATGATAAAATCATTTTAAAATGACAATCACACACTTTGAAAAACGAAAATTTAGGAAAATAAGGAACGCTGTTGACAGTTAGTTAGAGGAACAAATTAGGTAAAATTAATCTTTTTAAGAACTAATAATAATCTTTGTTTGTTGGTGTTGATTCTATCATGCTTTTTCTTGATTCAAAAGAGTTTTTTAAATGAATTTTCATATCCATGTGGAATCATGGCTAATACCTTTAGTATACGTAAAATCCTTTTAGGTCAATCAACAACACCTTTTATTTGCAAATAATTGCACTAATAACATGAGCTAAGAAAATACATTTAATTAAATGTAAACAAATTGACAATACACGTTCAACTTTTAGTACTAATGACCTACGGAGATCACCATTTATTAAACTATTAGTATCAATGAACAAAGGAGATTTATTACGTCTACAAATGTTTATTCTTTCCCTCGCGGAGGCCAATTAGACTTCAGAAAAAAAAACCTGCATTGACCTGGGACCTCTAGGAGAGGTCCTGCATGGGTTCAAATCCAGTCGAGGCTTGGTGGTACTCCTCCGCCCTCAATATGCACATAACATTTCACCTCCTGAACTATACTTCGATCAACACCAAATAGATGGGACTCTTCGAATAGTGCATTGATACAGATAAGCGCATGTGTAGCTTAACAAAGCACAACTGCAAGAGACGCAACGCGCGTTCGCCCGGGGGCGTTGCAATTTTCATAAAGGGGGATGTTTATAAATGGCAAGTTTTCAATGCAAAAATGCAGTAGCTTATTTACAATGACACGCAATATAGAGAAAGTCTTTTACCTACTAAAGGATTTTAGCTACTTTTATTTGAAAATAAGTTAGGGGGCACTTATTAGAGAGGGAGCGTTTATTAGAAAACATTATGGTAACTCATTTTAATTTATCATTTAATGTGTTTCAATTAGGGCTTAAATCATGTTATAGAGTGGTTTGTCTGGAAAAGTAGAGAGAAAATTTTGACATGTTTTGTAGAAGTAAAAGCTGACATCTGCTGAAAAGCATAAAAGATCCAGATCTATAAATTAATTTTTAATTTGGGCTATTAGTACTGTAATCTATTGGCATTTTGAGTATTGATATGTCGAAAGACAAACATCCGACATTTTGACAACATTGTCGATAATCACAGTTTGATACAGGCTTGAGATACCAGTAACAAGTGTAAGCTTAACAGCGAAAACTACATGCATAATACGTAGTACAAAAATAAACCTTTGGTACGTTATGAACATGACAAATTTGCAATTTGATCATACCCTTACTCAAGGGTGGGGTTGTTGCAATTCCCCTAAGGGTTTTTTCCCCGCTGCATAAAAATGCAAAACCAACATACCCCTGGCATTTGGGTACCGTAATCCCTTTTACATCCTTTGCGGTCATTTTGATGAAAAAATTAGGGATGTAACACCTAAGGTGGGGTTAGGGTAGGCCATCGAAGTTTGGGTGCAGGGTGGCGAGGCCTCAGAAAATTTTAAGTGAGCCATTTTGAAAAATGTATGCATGCTATGAAGCTGTTAGAATTATCATTTCCCTTCTTTATTAGCAAAATACCTGATGGAAATCTGTTATTTAGCTGGTGGCAGCCACATTTTGTTGAAACATTCACCCTACATATAGGGCTGAACTTTAGTGGCGATTAGAAGGTGGGCAATTATAGGCAAACAAAGAACTAATCATTTTTATAACCGAAGTGTAAATAAGTGATCAAATTGGACTCTTGACAATATATGCACTTCCAATTCCAAGAAAAAGATACTAAAAATAGTTTCAGAAACATGTTGTATGGATAAAAAGTTTATCAACTTATACACATGTAATTATCCTTAATTGGTTTACAGCAGCTCTGTATTCTACGCAAATTGAAAAAACACTGATCGTCTATTGATTCCACTAAGCACTGAGGTGATGCTCTATTACACTGCGGGTATACCCAAAATGTGAGAAATGAAAATTGAGGTAGATTTTTCAAATGGCTAGTGTAAAATGATGGTAATGGTTTTTGATGTCAAATTTGGGGTCAAAATTTAGCTGAGATTCCATTTTTTTCATATATGTCAATATCGTTGGACTTTGAGGGCTCTTGCTTGGATTTATGGGGGTCAGACTAAGTGTTCACTTATCTTTTGAGAGATGTTTACTTGAAATCTGCCAATTTTTTACGCAATTTTTGAGAAAAAAGTGTTTGGGTGACTTCAGTTGTGTTTGAGGATACCCCGGGATTCCATAGAGTCAAACATTGGATGTTTACTGGGTATTGGAAACATTAAATTGATATATTGAAGCCCTGGGTCGAATGTTGAAATATTGACACCCCCTGGCCCACTGTGCACCTATATTTCAAGTAAGAAATATTGAGTCAGAAATATCAAGCAAAATGATGCACCTTGTATTTTTTACATCTTTCCTAGTGATATACCTAAAATAGATATAGAAACACTATTAAAAAAACTGCTTTGATAAAAATTATTTTTTCTCCAATGAAGTGTATTAACAGCTTTCAGAGAACTTGCTAATGAAAAACCCTCACAGGTAGGGTGCAAAAAGAGAGCGGACGGCCTTAAGGAGTCTTAAGACCGGCGATTTCAGGAAAATGCACAGCTATAGAACTGCAATCAGCCATGAAAAAGGAGGTTTCCAAAGAGGCACATGCATGTATCATCATTATGCACGAGTGTACCCCCGGGGAACATTCAAGTTCAAGATACTGTTTTTTTTTGACTTCAGAAATGAAATCTACATTTAAATTTAAGTCTGGAAACATGTTTTATATTTTTAATTTAGAAACACTTATTTTTGATACATGTGAAACAAAAACATGGATCTTGAACCCTGTCATATGATCAAGGTACATTTTAACCGACGGCACCGACGGCAAATGCCGTCGGTGCCCCACACTGTTGCCGCGATGCCC
>JXSR01S034224.1:146105-160167 GCA_000969725.1 Ophiothrix spiculata
AACTTAGTTTTGAAAATCGCGACTTTCCGCTCATTATGCCAGAGCACCACACATATATTCTACCAAGCATAATGTGTTATCAGGAGTAGATAGCAATGCACTATGTTCCATTCATGCACTATGCTATTAGGGGCAGATGGCAACACACATACTGTTCCATGTACATGCTGTGCTATCACTGGTAGATAGCAAAATTTGGTACCATACATACTGATCTATCAGGGGTAGATAGTAACACACATTGTACCATGCTTACTATGAGATCACAGGAAAATGGTAAGACACTCTGTACCAAAATGCACACGCTGTCTATGTGTGAAGTAAAGATTTATGCAATCTGTCTAGCTATCAGGCAAATGTCTGAACTAATCTGCTCCATGAGTGACAAAAAATGGTGGCAGGCATCAATTTTCTATTTTTTTTTTGTGTGTGCTCAAGAAAAGCTGGAAAATGTCAAGCTGGATACATTGTTGTGACAATTTTAAGCCCACTGCATAAGGCCAAAAAAAAAAAAGAACTCTGCCTCAGCTTCCTTAGGCCTAAAACCCTAAGCGCTACACGTTTTTTGGGGTTTTTTTAGTCGGATGCGGAAATCTTTTTTTTTTTATTACTTTTTAGGTCACTATTTTTTTTCGCGGCCGAATATTTTTTCATTTTTTATCTCTCGATGTAAGAAAAAAATAAAAAAGCAAAAAATCTCCTGAAAACCTAAAAAAAATGAAATGCGGTAAAATTTGAAGTTCTTTTTTTCTTTGGCCTAACATGCACAGAACACTGACAGGCTATGGTGTAGAGTCATGCAATTAAATAGCTAGGTATTACATTTTGATGCCATTGCCAATTTTAAATTAAGTGATATGCTGTAATTACATCCCATGTCTTGTAAACCATATGGCCATATAGTGTCATGCTCTAGATAGCATTACCAAAATCACATCTGATTATATAATACTGTTGAATTAATACCACATGTGGAAAAAGCAATATATATGTGTCCTGCCGCGGCAAAAGGGTGCAGTTGTTGTCTCCTACATGTAGCTCAATGTAGCATATCTGATGTATACAAATACCATACATCAGATATGCTACAAGGAGCAACATATACGAGCCGACAACTGCACCCTTTTGCCGCGGCGGAACACATATATGAACATGATGGAGGTGTTGCATCTTTTTGTAAAGGAGGTGTTAATCCAATTGTCTATTAATAGCAGGATTTCATGTATGAAAGGCTGCATATTTGTTAAGTTACAATGTCAGCTCATAATACATGTAAACTTTCAGATCATTCCTTTAATTGTCACATTTCCATCACTGGTGGATATCGGAACTCAGAACGAGACCATGAATTACGTTACATAACGCATTGTGATTGATTCCACACACATGCCTGTCATTTAGATAGTCACAATGTGTCACGTACAATGTACGCTGAATTCTTGGACGTCGTGTTCCGTCCACCCCCACCCCGCCGACGAAAATGTGCCAATTTTAGGAATGGACCCAGGTGGCATAGGACACGATAAATAGCATCCACTAGATTTAGGGATGAGGGATTTCTAAAACGCAAATTTAGGGTACGATTTACGAGTATTTCTATTGGGTCACGTGACTCACGTATTGAAGAAAATAGTACAAAGATCATATTTTTTACCTTTCGTCAAAAAATTACAAAAGTGTTCTTATAGTAATTAACATAATTATGTTATTCTAAATCCGCTGGGGTTCACGCATAAACCCCACTTTTTATATATGTAATCATATTTTTTTACAGATTACGAAAATAATTTTAGTGATCATCCTGAAGTTGTATTTTTCCACGAATCCCAACGGCTTTACGCCAGAGGCGGTATAGGACATGACGCAACCGGGGGATCGGCTACGATACCGTCCGGCAACCAGTAACAGTTGCCACGGCCACCCTCCTCTGGAATGGACAAGAGGAAATGCAAGGGGGGGGGGGTACAAATAAACCTTTTGATTTAATTTGTATGAAATGTGAAACTTTGACTTCATATCAAGGTGTTTTGAAATGTACAATTAAAGATGCCTGTGAGCTTGACACCTGAGAAAAATATGATTAAAATTTTGGTACCAAAATCAGAAAATGTTTGGAAAAAATAGTTGAAGCAATCAGGCCATACCGCTTTTGATGTAAGTTTTCATCATTTTAACTTCTTGTATGGTAAGGTTTCGCGAAATTGAGAATTTTCCGGTATATATATATATATTTGCCATTAATTATCAATATTTCTCGAAAGATCAAGGTTTTCCTCTTTACTCGCCAACCAAAGATTTTGTAGTGTTTAATGAGTCCTGGAGACCCTAACTAATTACTTCCATTTTGTAATTACTTAGCTTAGCACAGAATTCCTCATCTCGCCGTTGATCATATATGAAGAAACTTAAGTGTTGGTAGTCCGTTTCAGTTTCCTCCAACCATTCAAAGTCTTCTAATCATGTTGGTAGACAGTTTCAGTTTCCTCCAACCATTCAAAGTCTACTAATCTTGTTTTTTTTTTTTTTCTGTACATAAGATTCATCAGGATTGTTCATGACAAACATAATGAAGTTCAATTCCGGTAGTAAATCCAAGATAGAAGTGAAAAGCACTTACTGAAATATTTCAGCAAGTGCTTTTCACTTCTATCTTGGATTTGCTACCAGAATTGAACTTTATTATGTTTGTCATGAACAATCCTGATGAATCTTATACAGAATTTGCGAAGATATTATGGACAAACCGCTGTCAAGACTCCCCGTGTTTGTGAAAATGTGGAAAAGAAAACATTGAGTTTCTGTAATCACCGTGTGTTTACATTGCGCTGTCAGGATAAAGGTCTTACTCCACCCAGTCTTCGATTGAAATGCCCAATCAACACGCAAAAAGCTCTGGACATCATCAGAAAAGCGGAAAAAGAACTTTTGAGAGAGCGTATAAGGGTAATCGGCAACAAATTAGAACATTTAAACTGTAAAAAGGTTCAGTTGTATACAGATTTAAATGCCAGCGGTTTCCTGGACGACGTAAAAACAATCGTCACAGAACATCTCGCCAATTCACGCTAGAAAACATTCCAAAATGTCCATGCACGTCAGCAAGGTAAATTAAACCGGTTGGTGGAGAAACAAGCCAAATTGCATGGGAAATATGCCGTTCTGTCTTTCAAGAAGGATGTGTTAGATCTCAGCGGAGTACGGCTCAAGAGATGGGTAGTCAATCTGTCAAAATATAAGGTAACTGATGCACAACACAAAGACTTAGTCGTGGCCTCAATTTTGCTATTTCTCCTGATAGTATTAACCAGTCTTCCTTTGTTAAAGATTGTATAGTTGCTTGCGAAAAAGCGTGTTGGAAGCTTCCCGTAGGTATAGCAGCAGCATTGAGATCGGAGGTGGTTGGTACAATAAAATCAGCAAAAATACCAACTTCAATCATTTCTAGTGATGAACGCAGTGCGATTAAAGAACTTCAGAAAGAATCTTCTGTTAAAATCTTAGGAGCAGAAAAGGGTAGAGCTGCTGTTATAATGGACACTGAGGAATATGATGATAAACTTGAGAAAATGTTAAATGACACTAATACATACACCAAGCTCGATAAAAACCCTACATCCAAGTATAAGAACAGACTTGTGAAAATCCTCAACCGCCTAGAAAAAGACGGCAAGATCTCTCCTCAGGACATTGTATCCTACTGAAGAAATAGTGACGAGAATTCATGGTAGTCCAAAGATTGTAGATTATATATACCGGCTCCATCGGGTATAATGTCTCCAGATCATTAGCAGATATCATTAACCCGCTTGTTGGAAATACTGAACATCATGTGTTGAACTCAAAACAATTGGCGGAAGATTTGAAAGACGTCAAACTTGAGTCAGACGAATGTTTATTGTCGCACGACGTTGTCTCGCTCTTCACAAACACTCCTGTTGACCCTACGTTAGACATCATCCGGTGCAATTTGAACAGGATCGCTCTTTACATAAACGCACATGGCTCTCTGTGGATGATTTGATGGAGTTAGTGGAGTTCATTTTAACAACAACTTACTTCACCTCGAAAGGCATCATATACCAGCAAGTTAAAATGTGGTGCCATGGGTAGCCTTCTCAGCCCTATTGCCGTTAATCTTTTTTTAATGGAGTGGCTCGAAACAGAAGTCATAGCAACTGCTCTGTCAAATTGCAAGCCGAGACTATGGAAGCAATATGTGGACGATGTTTTAGAAATAATTAAGAAAGGAGAGGCTAACAACTTAACAGACCATCTGAATCAGATTGACCCTGATCACTAGAAAAGCTGATGGCACATTGAAACTCACTATCTATTGTAAAGCAACACACACAAATCAGTACTTGCAATTCCACTCCCACCATCCGCTCCATCAAAAACTTAGGATGGTCAGAACTTTACTGGACAGGAGAGACTCTTTAGTGTCCGAGGAGTTGGACAAAGAACGGGAAGAAAACATAATTCGCGACGCTCTCTCAAATTGTGGTTACCCCAATTGGACTATCAACAAAGTCAAAGATCAGAAGCAAACACCTAAGACAAAAGTGCAAACATCAAGAACTAGTACGGAAAAAAGTAAAGGTCTTGTGGTTGTTCCATATATTGAGTGCACCAGCGAGCGATTGTCAAGAGTCTTCAAGAAACATGGGTTTTCCAGGGCTATGAAACCATATGTCACTCTACGCAGTATGTTAGTTCACCCAAAGGACAAACAAGATGAAGAGTCTTCAAGAAACATGGGTTTTCTAGGGCTATGAAACCATATGTCACTCTACGCAGTATGTTATTTAGTTCACCCAAAGGACAAACAAGATCTTACATGTATGCAAACTACACAGGTCGTGTATGAAATCAAATGCAAAACTTGTGGCATGTCATATGTCAGAGACACGGGACGTCTCTTCGAGACTAGATTTAAAGAACATAAATCTGAATCAGACAAAGCGAGTAAAACCCATTACACCAGGGCTCAGAGAAAAACCTCACAATCGGAAATGTACAAATCTGCAGTCGCTGAACATGTACATGTTGCTCAAACGAATCATGTAATTGACTGGGATGGAGTAAAATTAATAGACCTTGAAGCAGATAAGATCACGACATGGCTGAAAGAATTGATATGGATAAGGCACCTGGCTATGGGGACAAAAGCATTGACCAAGGATGAGGGGTCATACAAACTTAGCAGAACTTACAACCAAATCATCAGGCAACCTTCAGAGTTGATGACGTCACAGAAGTCGTCAAAGGTTGCCAGTCAGTAACACACCACTACCAGTCTACGAGGGACCAAGACTTCTGAGAGAAGTCGAAATATTTCAGTAAGTGCTTTTCACTTCTATCTTGGATTTGCTACCAGAATTGAACTTTATTAAGTTTGTTTGTTTTTTTATTCGGCAATTGCCAGCATGCGATACAAAAACTACAGAGGACAAGATTCCTGAAATGTACGTTCTGATACTTGTCATGCCGGCTGTTGTGGTTCAGCTTGTTATACTTGTTTTTTCAATTCCACCTGGTTCATGCTCAATATCTTTGACTATATCTTCGGCTTATAAGTTTTGATTCTGCTGCAAGATCGCCGGAAATGGATTTTCTGAACATGGGTATATTTTTGACGAATTTGGGTCCAATTTTTGTCTGTTTATAATATAAGCTTACTCTAAATTAAATAAACAGATATTAGACTAGTCAATCTATGAAAATGCATGGGGTACCTGGTCAAAATTGCAAAACAAGACTTTTTGGCTGAAATTAACTATAGATGACCTCCAAAACAACATATTCAAAATATAGGAAAATGTAAGCTTGTCAAAGTTGGTTAAAACAAAATGGCTACCAAAACATGGGGTGAAATTTCACAATTGGTCAAATCTTGTTAAAAAACCACACCAACATGTTCCTCTCATCACAAGAAAGCAGAAAAAGTATACTTTTACTTATGTCTGAAATATTGTTATGGAGTTATAGCCAAAAATGTGAAAGGTCATATCAGAGGTCACAGATTTTGGCCTATGGGAGTCCGAAATTTCAAAAGTGTCTGATTTTGTTCAAACTGGTCTCAAACTGTTCCTCTTGCAAAAGTGTCTAACTAAAAGTTGATCGTAGACTTACAAAGATATTTACGAATGCATTTAATCATAAAGTCTTTTGTGAAATAAACTTATGATTGTTCATAACTTTACGATTGAATCTAGTGCTTACAAACAGTTTCCGATACTTACAAACATATGTATCTCTTTGTGAAATACACCTAGATTTTTAAACTCCCTGTTCCAGAAAAAATATAACATTGCCGCTTTCAGAAATTGATTTAGAAATTTGAGCATATTTACCAAAATTTCAGTTTACTAGACCCCCAAAAAACAGTTTCAAAGGACAATTTTTTACACAAAATCATTGAAACACTTTACCCCAAATCCGACGCTTTGCTCTGATTTCAACTTTGTGTTGGTTCCAGCCAGCATTTTTTCATTCATGACTTTTCTTGAAGTTTGATATTTCAGAAAAAAATTTCCAAAAAAATGAGGGCTATTTGATTTGGACAGTTTTAACTGATAATGGAAAAGGGCAGGAATGTACAAAACATTGATGGAGTACATCGGTGAAATGCCACCCACCGTTCACCTCACTGTTTGCTATCCTAGAGGTAGATATCAATGTCCTACATTCCAGCTTGGTATCAAGTTTAAATACCATTTGTTCAAGTCTAATTTTCTCATGCAATTTCAGTCTTGAGTAGCAGTGTGTAGCACTGGCGCTATGTACAATGTTGTACTGAAGCAAGAGTTGATTTACAGTCATAGTTTAACAGAGGAGATACCGGCCTTTGTATTCCGGCCCATGTATCAGGGATGAGAAAGGCCAGTTGACAAAAAAGAGGAAAAGCATCGTAAAGTTGGGTAAAACTACGAGGGTCATTCAAAAAGTTCTACCTGTTGTATCATAACTGTTGTTCTAATAAAGGTAGCTACTTAAAATTTGGCAAAAATATAGTTAAGAATGTCCTCTACACATGGTGCAACAATCATATTAATATCTTATCTATATTTCTGTAAGTGTCATGAAAACCACAGAGGGTTTCGTTACACCGGAAACCGTCAAAATATGTGCAACATTCTTAAAAGTGGCTCAAATACAGTGAATTAAAAAGGCCATAATATAGCCATGTAGTATTGCTATACAGAAAAAAAAAGTTAAGCATAAGGATGAACATACAATTATGCGGGATGATTAAAAAAGCTGACCCAAACTGCAAATAATGATCATTCACAAGGATAACAATAATAGGAACAAATAGCCCCTCCAGCAATAATATTAAAATCATCAAAGACAAAGTTTACGAAGAAATTGACCTTAATAAAACAAGATACAAAATGGTGGCATTCTGAAGCTTTATTTTTTAAAATGTTTCCATGTTAGATACCAAAGGCAACCAAATTCATGTTTTTGACTGAAAAATGTGCTGTAGTAGCTTTAACTGTTGCTTCTTACATAAAAACGCACTTGGAAAAGTCAGGCTACAGAGAAACACACTATTCTGATATTCGAAAACCTGAGAGGGTACAAGGCATCCTTTCAAATATTGGGATTCTGGGTAATTTATGTCTGTAACAAGTTTGCTTTATCAGTGACAAATGATTTGTTTGACTGTTAGGTACACTTTCATATCAAATACAATGTACATACAATGTATGCTCCCACAAAATACAGATAAAATCCTCAAAACTCTTATAAAGCTCTTCAATGCACTTGCCACAACTCAATAGAAAAAAGAAATTTTCAAAGGAAATGTTGACTTCTTCATGGGCATATGGTTGAGCAATATTACGTTGACAAGTGATAAATCATTTTAAAGCCTGTAATTTCAGCTTTACATAGAATCAGGCCATTTGACCCCCACCAGTTGTGTGAAGTTTGCCTGTGTGTGACATGACTGCTATTATCGGCAGTGTTCATATCTGCCAAGTGTATTTCTAAGATGAACTGGCAATGGACTGACAGGGTTATGCTAAATTGCGGGCTGAAAAAATACAGGATGTGGGCTGCGGGCCTGTGGTTGTGGGCTGCAGGCCATGGGATGCAGGTTGCGGGCTATTTGAATGAATGTTTTATATGAATATATCAAGACAAGGTCCTAGCAGAAGGGATGTGGTGCAAATGTATTTTCTGCTAGGACTTCTACTTTCTGCCTTCTTTCCCCTTCATATATAGACTCACCAGGTATACATTGTATGCAGCGCCCCAAGGAGCAGCATTCGCATAGGGGATGACCAATGGCTTAACGTGACTATCCGAACCACTGAGCAATTAAGAGTAAAGTTTCTTGAGAAGTTGCCCAAGGAAACGTAAACCGTCTGGCCCGGGGTTCGAACCCACAACCTCTGTTTTACGAGACCCGTGCTCTAACCGCTCGGCCACGCTCCCCTCTTATTCACATAAAACATTCATTTAAATAACTTGCAGCCCGCAATCCATGGCCCACATCCTGTATTTTTGTAGCCCGCAATCTGCAAACCGCAATTTTGCACAACCCAAATGCTGTTTTCACAAATAACACACTAAGTGAGCAATCCAGAACAACAGTTGGTGAACGACAGACCTAGGGCTGCCTAAAGTCTGCCTTCTTTCCCCATGTCTGTTTAATCTTCTTCTGGAGCAAATTACGATTGATGCTCTAGAAGACTTCAAAGTTCAAAAAGTGACCGACTCTGACACACTGCATTACATACTTTTCCCTGGGGTCTTAGTGTGCCATACAACTGACACACCAATACCCCAGGGAAAGGCGTGTCATACAACTGACAGACCATTGCATAAACATGATTGAATAAGTTCATCCACATCGGTAGATAAAATGTTCAATACATGTACGTTCATTGAACTGATGCCAGTAAGGCAAAGGTTGAATGTTTCGATCAAGCTTTTTCCTAAGCGGGCACCAGGCGATTTTTACCCTATGGTTCTTGACTTTTTGCACCTGTTTGGGCAGATAAATTGAGACCAGGGCGATAATATTTTCCCCTTCTACAGCGCCCGGGTCTTGCCGTATACCATATTTTAAATAGCATAGTCAAAATTTGTGAGGAAAATGATTGAATACATCTATATATCTAGGCATTTTTTGAAAAACAATGCATATTCATCAGGAGATAAAAAATGTCTTTGTTTATTGATAAAATCTTGATTTTCAAATCAAAATCAAATTTCGGAAATGGCTCCTGGTCCTGAAAAAATGGCTCCTGTTCTCTGGAAATTTTAAGGACCAGGAGTCACTTTTCTAGATTTCTGGCTCCTGGTCCATGTCAGCTAAAGAAAAAGCTTGGTTTCAATGGAGTCTACCATCTTCCTCAATGCTAGATGAGTAACTGTTATTTGCTACCACTGACGCTGCTTCTCATAGAGCTTTACTTTACTTGGATCAGATCAATGAACTTATTGAACATTGTGTAAACAATATGTGATGACTAACCCCGAAAAGGGGGACTTTGCGACAGAACACTTTTCAAGATACAGGTAAAAATAGGCAGCAAAAAATAAAGAAAATAATAAGAATTTCCAGCAAATTTTCTGTTGTAAAATTTGATCGCATTGATCAATTTCAACAAGAAAGGTGTCATTTTAAAGCTTAGAAAATGCTGCAACAGATAAGATGAAAAAAATCAAAATTGATAACATCTTCAAAGTCCCCACTTTCGGGGTGAGCCATCACATATGATATATTGAATTTATATATTGTTTTTCTTTTACTTCATGTATCGTTTCTGCATACACTCAATATTTCAATTTTTGTACAGTACGGTAATCAAAAATCACAAATGATACATCATACACATGAACTAACGCTACAATACAAAGTCGTGAGACGTAAGTTAAACTCTCTTTCAATATGAACTAACCTCTTCATAGAACTTGAGTTGTGGTACTGGCTTATCATAGACATTTTCACAGAAGTCTTTGAAAAGTAGAAAACCTGGAATAAGATTTAAAAACATTAACATTAACACAACATCGATCGATGGCAAAACAGTCAGGTTTGATCCAAGGAAATCTGTACACGCGCCATTTTGATTTGAATGCTTCGTAAATCCTATGGGATGGCAGTAATCTTGGATTGACGCTCATGGAGGGTGGGTTATTGTACCTTGGGTCATTTTTGCTACGCGTGGCACACTTCAAGAGTCTTCGAAACAGGGTGGCTGGAAAATTGATCAGAGCAAGTTGCAATAGACCTGGGTTCAAAATATTTTTTTTATTTAGGGGGCTATTTTTTTAAGCAAATAAAAATTGCCCTCTGACTTTCATTCCACAGGTTCTTTTGAGCTACTTGGGGGCTACTTTTTTTTACTTTAGTCGTTGTTGCTACATTGTGTAAATGTATTTATTGTGTTATTTTTGCTTACTTTTACAAGTAGACTGTACTTGTAGTATACATGTAACCATGCTGCTTGCTGTGTATCCACGTGTTGTGCACTAGTACTACTGATTGGTGTACATTTACAAATGATCATGAATATTCATATTGTGTTGAGTTGACTAACTTTGAGTAAAATAAATCAGAATTGTTATCAAGACTGTAGGATTTTCCAGGGCATTTTTGGTGTACAAATGAGCAACATTTTGGGCAGTTACACTTCCTTTTTTTAAGTGGGGGCGATTGTTGTGCTTTGCAATATTTTTTTTCACCCTCTTCCACCTTTACAAGGGATAGAGGCGAATCACCCTTCGCCCCCTTGTATTTTGACCGCTGCAATAGATAAGGTTGGGCCGATCCACCCTAAATCGGTAATTGCCGATTCCTGATTCAATTTTCAAATAATCGGCCAGATCCGATACAGATCCCGATTTTGTTATGAAGTTACTCTCAACAGAAATAAAGTGTTAAGTATCACTGATACTTTTTCCATGAATTTGATCATTTATTAATGTAGAAGTTGAAACAATGATAAAGATTGACAATAAAAGAAATGGAAAGCAAGTTAGTAACTTTGTTAGTCTGTTTAGTCCAACAAGGCAGAAGGCAGAATGCTTGCATTTTAAACACATTTTATGGAGATTTCCAGCTACATGTTAAAGCTGTTGTGGTATGTATGGATCGGTTGACACTGTACTTGAGACCTGTAATATCATGCTTGTCCAGCTACACACCTTAACCCTCGTCTAACCCAGCCTCTTTTTGTAACACGTCTAAGGAACAGACCTCCCTATGAACTTGGTTTGGTTTTGCTATCAATAGATAGGTATGGTCCTTCCCTATCATAATTCATAAGTTACACCTCTGTGTAACCCAGTGGCGTGCAAAGGATTTTTTGACTGGGGGGTCACAAGATTTAGTTTCCCCCAAATGACACCATGGGAGGGTTATAATTGGATATTTTAAATATGCGCATAGCGCGCAAAAAATTATCAATTATTGCGAAATTTAAAACAAATTTGCTACTTATATCTTAAATGGAGATAAAATCTTGATATACGCACGAAGCAAATTTTATAGAATGTTAACAATCGCGCGAAGCGCGCAAAATTTTTAAACAAACTTGCTATTTGTAGCTAAAAATGGAGATAAAATCTTGATTAACACGCGAAGCGCGCAAAATTTTGTAACATTTTACGTTTGAATATATATCTAAAAAGTGGAAACTTATGAGTGTTGATAATTTTGTCATTGACTGAAAGGTGGCGAAAAGGGATCTAAAGGTTGTGCCACCTCCACGCTATGTCTTCCTTAGTGCCACCAGTGAAAACATGAAAATGATATCATTGTTTTGCTTAAATTTTCTCTCCAAACGTTGGTTTGGGCAGTACCGGTGGCTTTCCCTCCAGGATCTTCAAAAAGATGGGGAAACTGGTGGTAATTAAACAACTAAGGCCAAAAAATCTATGTGCAAAAACAGTCTATGAAAAAGTAGTGGATTTTTTGACATGCGCGCGAAAAATATCGAAAAATTCCCTACTTTGCTAATAATCATCATATTCGTGAACAACAATCAACAGAATCTAAGCCGAGTCGGTTGATTTTAGAAAGCTGAGTCGGGACTCGGGAAGAGGGCTTCATTCGTGAGACTTGGTCCAGATCCCCGATTTACCCGAATGGAACTTTTTCCCAGACTGGCACACCCGACTGGGGGCAGTGGTGGGCACGTGCCCCCCGGCCCCCTTTGGGCATGCCACTGGTGTAATCCACCACCCTTAAGCATGCAATATTTGATTTATGCTTCTCTTTAGCGGGGTTTTAAGGTTAGTTCTTGTGTTTGTTTTGTTTTGTTTTTGTCTTGTTTTCTGTTGTAATTCTGTCTACCTCAATGTATGCAACTTACAGCATGATTCCAGCTATACCAATTATAATATGATCTAATTTTGTAAAGTGGGTGCCTCCGCCCACACGCCTAGCGTTTTCGGAGGCATCCATGTCTCTCATATACTTGTGTGAATTGTCTTATGCTCTGATGTATATTATTATACAAAATTACACAATTAGCCAGTTCATATGTTCTGTCCGTGCATAACAATGCATTTTGTAATCTGTAGTAAAATATTTTGTTAACCCAATACTTATTCTATTCACTGGAGTCAATAAGTATCTAATCCCCACTTGAGAAATTGCAATCCTTAACAATTCTTTTGTGTTTACACGATAAAAAGCACAACTAAAACCTCTAGACGTTTTTGCTTTCGTCGAAGGCAATAGCCTATCCGATACTTTGATTGACAGGCCTCTTTTGGGCGGTAAAATTAATTCCATACTTCTTTTGTCATTTCCGATTTAGTTTAAATGTAAACTTAATCCTTTGTCCTTTAATGAGATAACTTACGACAAACTTGAACGGCTAAATGTATATTTTTTATATTTTGTACATACTTACATACATGTATTTTCTTGTGTATGATGAGATGAAACAAATAAATGAAACAATGACTTTGGTGGCATGTGATGGATTTATGTGACAGAATGGTGGCAGGAGTGGGATTTACATGGATATTCCAGCCCTGTATGAATGTAACTGGTGGAATCAACTGGGTGGGATTCCAGATGTGGGAGGGTGGGACTTTGGTTGCATGTGATGGATTTATATGTGACTGAATGGTGGCAGGAGTGGGATTCAGATGGCTATTCCAGCCCTACATACATGTAACTGATCGAATCAACTGGATGGGATTCCAGTCGTGGGAGCTCAGAGTGGGGCTTTAGTGGCATGTGATGGATTTATGTGACTGAATGGTGGCTGGGTGAGATTCACATGGATATTCCAGCCCTGTATGAATGTAACTGATGGAATCAACTGGATGCCTGACTGGATGGGATTCCAGTCGTGGGAGAGTGGGACTTAAGTGGCATGTGATGGCTTTATGTGACTGAATGGTGTCAGGAGTGGGATTCAGATGGATATTCTAGCCCTGTAGGAATGTAACTGATGGAATCAACTGGATGGGATTCCAGTTGTGGGAGAGTGGGACTTTAGTGGCATGTGATGGATTTATGTGACAGAATGGTGTCAGGAGTGGGATTCAGATGGATATTCTAGCCCTGTATGAATGTAACTGATGGAATCAACTGGATGGGATTCCAGCAAGGTTCAGGCTAAACTGCGTCTTCGCATCATAGACGCGATCAATTTTGTCTGGACTCAATAAGCTTGAACTTGTAACCCCTTATTGCGTCCAACAGGAAACAATGTAAAGTACTAATATTTCCTGAAATATGGCATTGATATACATACACAAATAATGGAAGCTTACCAAATTTACACAACTCTTGTTTAGACCAAAGAAAAGTATCATTTTTATTCAGAATTGTAAATGAATAAACCCGAGAATTCGAAAAAATCGCCGTCCTAATTGTCAGTCAAAATGAAAACATCGCTGACGCTGTTGAATTCTGCAGTCAATGCACTGTTCACTACTGCAAAAACTTGACGCTCAAACTTGCATATATTATGTGATTTATCTATAAATGAAAACATCGCCGACGCTGTTGAATTCTGTTGTCAATGCACTGTTCACTACTGCAAAAACTTTACGCCATATATTATGTGATTTATCTACA
>JXSR01S034224.1:176715-189097 GCA_000969725.1 Ophiothrix spiculata
TCGGCGGCTAAAAAAAAAAACTTGACTCGACCCCAACTTCCATGCCCCCCCCTGAAAATCAAATGGTGCGCCCCTTAGTGTATACTATGTCTGGTACTCTCTCAATCAAACTAAATCGCCCGGGCATTCCAACGGCTTACGCCAGAAGCAGTACAGATTATAGTTTCCACGGCCACCACCGCCTGAAAAAGGTAATTTTTATGTAGTGATGGCGCTATTTGCGTAAATTTTTAACCAGTCAGAAACGCAACTTGGTTTGCAGATGGTCAATGATAATTCATTATTTCAGCACACGAGCAAAGTCAATTCTGAGCCTTATGCGTCCGATTGAACTTGAAAATCAATCAATCAATCAATCAAACAATCAATGATACACAGTACTTGCATGACATGCATACCTCATGAAGGAGTCTATTCGTACAGGGGACCAACAGCTTTACATGACTTCCGAACCACGGAGCAAGTAGAGTAAAGTTTCTTGCCCGAGGAAACCGTAGGAGACGAAAACCGCCCGGCCCGGGGCTCGAACCCACAACCTCTGTATTAAGAGACCCATGCTCTAACCGTTCTGACAGAAAAATGCCGGGAGGTCGATAGTAAAATAATTTGGCTTTAATATTTTCAACGAAACAGATCACTTAGTGTGAAAAAGTGTTAAAAATTATGAACATTCTGAGAATTTGATAACATATCAGATTATGTCTTGATGTAAAAAAAAACACACACACTTCCATTTTCCACCACTTAAAAAACTTGGAATTAGCATTTTTCTAGAGTTTAGACATTTGAAAAATAATAATCTGTAAATCTTGTCTCCCAAATTTGGTTGAAATCTGACATTAAAAACGTCAGCTGCAATAGAGTTTTGAAGTTGAACTGATAATTTCTGAATTGTGCAACAACACTAGATCGAACATTATGAATTTCGATCGCGTTTTACTCGGAAGATGTGATTGCCATATATTAGTCTGATCTTGGTTGACCATGTTTTTTGCTTTAACCTTTGAAACCAAATGTGGGTTGATACAAATTTAGTACCATATAGGGCAAAGGAATTGAAGTGATGACCTATATACTCCCAAGTCTTTTTAGAACAAGTTCCATTTACCAAAACAGGGCCATAAAAAGAACACAATACCTGTGACATCATTTGTGTTAATATTGATATTAGACTTTAATAAATAGAACTCTTTTTAGAACATTCCATTTACCAAAACAGGGCCATAAAAAGAACACAATACCTGTGACATCATTTGTGTTAATATTGATATTAGACTTTAATAAATAGAACTCTATCCAATTCATTATCATGATTCTTCTAATCATCAGTATTATTTTCACAACTAAATCACTGCCACAAATGATGTCATCGCTTGTGAAATATTAAACGTGTTTTTTGTCCCTCCAGCTAGACTTGACCCAAAATTATCATTATACCACAAAAACCAGGCGGCGGCGGACATGATTTATAGAAGATCCTAGATTTAGGGATGAGGGATTTCCAAAACACAAATTTAGGGAACGATCTACGTGTATTTCTAATGGGTCACGTGACTCACGTATTGAAGAAAATAATTACAAAGATCATATTTTTACCTCTCCTCAAAAAACTACAAAAGTATTCTTATCGTAATTAGCATAATTATGTTATCATAAATCCGCTGGGGTTCACGCGTGAACCCCACTTTTTATATATGTTATCATATTTTTTACCGATTAGCAATATAATTTAGCGGCAATCCCACACGATCCCGGAAGTTGTATTTTCCCACGATGTTTCTTATACTAGGCGGTATAGGACATGAGTCACATCGACGCAGCCGGGGATCGTATACGATAAGAACGGCAACCATGCAATAGTTGCCACGACCACCCTCCTCTGACAAAAACAAAGCCCCAGATATCATGAAATACACTGTTTTAGATTCCATGACCTCACCTTTATTTCATTGTGAACTTTAAATTTCATTCCCTTTGTCCTTTAAAGCTTGACCTAACAAAACACAGTACGTGCATTACAGATCAATTACAAGCTACTTTGTTTTCCATTGCAGAGGTAAACACCAATGCTCCTCCAATATGTACCGGCTTGGGCAAATGACCCCTAGATGACCTTTGAGACCAAATCTAGTAGAGTCGTATGGGTGTCCCTACCCAGTTAGGAGAGAAAGGTCATCTAGGGTCATTTGAGGTCACTAGATTTTTGGGTAAGCCTGTATAATACCATGCTATTTAAATGGGAGTCATTTTTAAATTTTGCGTTACTTAAATATATATTGACTAAGATGTATATTGGCCAAATGACCTTTTACCAAAAATCTAGTGACCTCAAATGACCCTAGATGAACTTTGACCACTAACTGGATCGGAGCACACATATAACCCCACTAGATTTGGGTCATATGTAATCTAGGGGTCATTCGGGGTCATATTCACCGGTAGGCCAAACCCATAATCACTGAAATGACCAACCGGTAAATTGGTCAACCGGTTGGCCAATATCGTCATGTGAGTGAAAGAAAGTCGTATCTGCAATAGCTGCCTTTTGTCATTAATTTGAACTGTAAAATCTCCAGTCTTGGGTCAGTGGTTCTTGAAATGGTTCTTCAGGTGACACCATCACCTGAAGAACCATTTCAAGAACCACATAAGACAGTGAAATTTTGAGAGATTTTTCACATTCTTGTAACAGGGTGAAAAATAAATATAACTTAGGGCAGCCATTGTAGATACGACTTTCTTGCACTCACATGACGATATGTACCGACTTGGGCAAATGACCCCTAGATGACCCTTGAGCCCAAATCTAGTAGAGTCATATGTGTGTCCTACCCAGTTAGGGGAGAAAGGTCATCTAGGGTCATTTGAGGTCACTAGATTTTGGGGTAAGCCTCCATAATACCATGCTACTTAAATGCGAGTAACCTTTAAATTTCGAGTTACTTAATGATATATATTGGCCAAGATGTATATTGGCCAAATGACCTTTTTCCCCAAATCTAGTGACCTCAAACGACCCTAGATGAACTTTGACCCCTAACTGGATAGGAGCATACATATGACCCCACTAGATTTGGGTTGACCATACCCTGAAAAAAAACATCGAGTACAATCCTAGTACACATTCCTGAGATGCAAATTTGGAACACAGATTCGAGTACAATTCAAGTACAATTCGAGTACAATTTAAGTACAATTCGAGAACACAAATTTGTACTCGAATTAGACTACTAGATTTGGGTCATATGTAATCTAGGGGTCATTGGGGGTCATTTTCAACGGTAGGCCAAACCCATAACCACTGAATTGGTGGAATGGCCAACCGGTAAATTGGTCAACCGGTTGGCCAATATGACCCCAACATGACCTTTTAAGCCCAAATCTAGTAGAATCATATGTGTGTCCCTACCCAGTTAGGGAAGAAAGGTCATCTAGGGTCATTTGAGGTCACTAGATTTTGGGGTAAGCTTGTAAAATACAATGTTACTTAAATGCGAGTCATCTTTAAATTAAATAATTAAAATATATATTGGCCAAGATGTATATTGGCCAAATGACCTTTTACCCCAAATCTAGTGACCTCAATGACCCTAGTTGAACTTTGACCCCTTACTGGATAGGAGCACACATATGACCCCACTAGATTTGGAGTCATAGGTCATCTAGGAGTTATTTGGGGTCATATTCACCGGTTGGCCAAGCATGTAACCACTGAATTGGCCAGGCAGCCGCCCGTGTGACCGAGAAAGGCAGCTCTCGATCCGGCAAAAGTGCCTAAGGCAGCTGCCCGTGTGACAAGGTACGTGCCAGTACAGTACTGGTCGATTAAAGTGCACCTGGTCCTGGTGGATTATTTCACTTATCCGAACTCCCGGGTCATGGACGCACGACTTTTTCATTTTAACCCGCAAGAATCAAAGACCATGAGCGTTGACGTCAGTAATGAGGTTTCTGATGCTGTCTCAGCCTTTTGGCGCATCCTCATGCCAGAAAAACTACATGTGAATCCTGAAATGTGAAATCTAATAGTCCGCGCTGACAATAATCTGGTGCCAGCAATATAATAACTCAATTTCACCCCATTCATGCCATTTCATTTCAGAGGCAGAGATCCGGGTACATCAGAGCCTAATGCAGCCGGCCTAGAAGAATCAACCGACCGAACGACAGAAGAACAGTTTGTAAAAGTGCACCAGATTAATGATACTCTGTAATCCCAATCATGTACAAATTCAGGAATGAACCAACACAAGAGAGATCTGAAGGCCAGGGCCATAGCAAGTCAGGGTTTTTTTTACACCAAAATCGTTCCAATTAAGATCGTGGAGGTGAATTATTACCACCTGGGTGGGTAAAACCGTTGGGACAGGTCGTGATAAGCAAATACATTATGTTTCAAATGTTGTGGCAAACTGTATCAAACCGGGCCAAGTACAGGTCTGATATTAAAACTTTTAGCTCAGTTTGTAGCCCTGAATAACAGCAATACTCAGTCCAAATGTGTCCACAGCTATTTTAAGAAAATCATTTTTAAAGTATACACTAATAACATCGTCTTTTTAAATAAAGTTACGATTCAATAGAAACTGATGCATGATTTAACATAGTTTTAGGCAAAAAAACAAAGTTTCTGTCATGTAGGGGGCCTGAAATGGCAGTATCTAATCAAACATTTGTATATACACCCTTCTAGCATGGGATTGGATTGAAGTGGAATTGCATGCTAATAGGAAGTATCTGCTATGTTTCATGAATTCACATACTGCATTTTTACTTTGTATGGCAGAGCTGTCTACCGATACCAATAACTCACTTTTGACTTTTGCACCTGTTTCAGCATGTTCAGCGTCGTTGTTACCAATTTGAATGTAACAACCCCGGTAACAACATTGATTTTTTTCTATACAAATTAACTATGGTATATAGTTTCTTGTTTACTACACTGTTAGAACGTTGGGCAAATAATTTACCCAACGTTGGTTCAACTATGAACAACCCAACTTCTGGGTAAATAATTACCAACGTTGCGTACAATGTTGGCTAATTACCTAACTGTTGGGTAAAAGTTTTTGCTAATTACCCAAATATTTGGTAAAATTTCCCCAAGTTGGTTAATATTATTTACCCAACAAATGGGTTGTTCATAGTTTACCCAACGCTAAACAATTGCCCAACAGTGTATACAGTGTACATAATTTTTTGTTTGACACGCATTTGCATGTGTTAATGAATAATTAACAAAACTCAAGTTTTGATTAAAACCGTCAGTGATATCTCCAAATAAAACAGTGCAATTACTTTCAACTACTGAAAGTTTTATCCCGACGCTCTTACTCTTTCCTGTCGCCGAAGGACAATTTATTTTTGTTATATTAGATTAGTTTATGGCCACTGACTTTTTCGTCCATCGTTACTAGCAACATGCTACATGAAAGAGTCAGATGCAGGATAGTGTCTTTCCAAATTTTCCTCATTCAATACCGCATGGCAATATTCTATTCATTTTTTTCCTAGAACCGAGCAGTTCTGCAACTTGATGAGCAGGGGCAGGTTGAAGAAACCATAATATCTTGTACCCGGCAATGTCCGTGCCTTAGGGCTGTCTATGCCTTGTCCACAATGATCTATGTAGAGAATGCAAAGATGACTTCACCTACAATAGCCCAGAGATATCCATACAAAAAAATACCATTCGCTCTTTGCAAATGCGGCATGCTCAATACAATATTTGGGCAATATAATCTTATATATACAGGGTGTCCCAATAAAAATGCATCACTTTTGTTTTTGATCATATCTTAGAAACCAATGGACAAAAATTAAAACTTTTTTCATAATAATAATTAGTATAGTTTAGTCTTTCATCGGTGAAATTTTGAGCAAAATCCATTGAGCCATTCTTGAGAAAACTAGAATTTTATAAGAAGACTCAATTTTACCCCATTCCAATGGGGTTTACCACAGTAATGCATATACTATCAACGATCTGACATGACCATGTCACCACAGTAGTAGGCCTACTGTAAGTGGAAAACTCATTTTATTCATGAATAAACACCTTTTCAGGAAAGCAAATACAAAACAACAACAACGACAACAATAGCAACAACAACAGAAAATTTAGAATTTGATTAAACCCGATTAAAACTTGTTTAAAACTGATTAAAAGCTTGTCTGATCAAACTCGACTCCCTTCATTGTCCTGGATTTAGAACGTCGAATTGGTCCAGAAACATGATGATAAGAACTCAAAGGCACCTGGAAATGGATTGTGGAAATGCAAAAGGCAGAGTTGCCTGAACTTACTTAAACCTGTACCAAAATTATTCAACGTGATCTATCAGACGTTCCACTTTTCACAAGGAAGTGAATAAATGCTTTGTTAAATATTTTGTGATTTCAATATGTTGACAATGTTATATTTTTAACACTTGTAAAGGGAGACAGTCATAAAGATTTACTTTTTTATGTAAAAAAAAGCTTGATCAATATAACATTTTCTGAAATAGACTTTCCATTAAAGGAAATCTCTGCCTTGGTTTTCTTGAGAAACCATTAACTCGTTTTTTCTTTTTCTTTAACGCTGCAAAACAGCAAAACCAACACATTGAATTACGGTGCCACGTTCAGTGCTGAAAAAGATATCAAAATCGTGTTATGGTGTCTATTCCATATTGTGTGACATTAAAATATCTACCTTACAAGTTTAAATTAAATTGATCAACAGTAACCAAAGATGTGCTTTATTAACATGATAAACATGAGTTACTGTGGTAAACCCCATTGGAATGGAGTAAAATTGAGTCTTCTTACAAAATTCTAATTTTCTCAAGAATGGCTCAACGGATTTTGCTCAAAATTTTACCGATGAAAGAATAAACTATACCAATTATTATTATGAAAAAAGTTTAAATTTGTGTCCATTGGTTTCCGAGATATGATCAAAAATAAAAGTGATGCATTTTTATTGGGACACCCTGTATATCAAGACCTGACGTGCTCATGGAATAGAAAGCATCACGGGTTCCGTCACCAAGCAGCATCGCGTGATTTTATGTCACTGGCAATATCGACTTCGCAGTGGCAACTTCATCGGCCCGCATTTTTAACTTTCATTTACAAGATGTTGAAAAAATCGCCTGTAAATACTTAGGAATGAAAATGTTCTTTGGTAGAGCATTAAATTTACATCAAATTCACATTCTATACATACAAATACATAAAAAACAACAATTTTTCACAAAAAATATTCACATTATATTGTCTATATTTCACAACTCCGTTTTTTGTTCATTTTCATTTCTAGGGTCAAATTTTTGTAATGGCGGCAATTTTTTCAGATCTGCTTGTACATCCTTTTCTTCCATAGACGACTCGAGTGTGGCTGGCTCTGCTGGAGAATCGTATATATGATTCCCGGATGTTGTGTTCTCATAGGCGTGGTCATCTTTGCTATATTCCCCGGATGTCTCCATCATTTCACTATCTGTATACTTCCCATTCTGGCCAGTCTTATGGCGTCCATTACGGCGTTCTTCTTGGACTTCCAGTAGTCGAGCCTTATTGATAGGTGGGCCTGTGAGGTAAGACAAATTAGGTATTTTTGTATTAACCCGCTATATCTCGGAGCAATGACAAGGGCTTATTATAGAATGGAAGAAATAGGCCCGGTGTATCAGGAATGTAAGTTCCCCGTTCTTATTACGGTCCGGGTTGTACAGTAAAGTATAGACTAACAACTCACCGTGACGCAACATTATTTTCACGCTTTATTCCGTTATGGTCTATGAAAGGCGGACTACCATTTCAGGGGGACTAAGATTACTTTCACACCGGCACAAACTGGGGTATGGCTAAGATTGCCTAATGTTACATAAAGTTATATACTATATATTGCGGAAGTTTTCAGGTTGTCCAAATGTTGCACAAAGTTATATACCATTGCGGATGGTTGCACCGTAAAAGTTACCCAAAGTTGCACAAGGTAACGCAAAGTTAGAGAAAGATCTTAGTGTAACTTTATGTAACATTGCAAAACTCAAGGCACCTTTCAAATTGTATGCAACTTTGTTGTCAATCCTCCCAAGTACCATGGGGCCTAGAAATTACATGATTATATTATACGCAATTTGATGTCCGGTCTAAGTAAAGTCCATCTAGATGGACTTCACAAGCGAGCGTCGTAGGCGCGCGTTCGCTTGCAAGACACATCTAGATGGAATAGTCTATAATAGTAATGACAGAGTCATCTGTAAATTAGTATAAACAATCACCGTCATAAAACCAACAATTCAGAATTCAGACTGCAGCAATTGCAAGCATTGTTTTGCAAAATTGCAATACTAATATTCTTTGTCAAATGTTGGATATATTGGACGAAAATTCATTCAGTTTTAAAAACCTGCAGTTATTCTTCAATAGTTTTTTTTTTCTCATCCAACAGTCATGTACAAAAGGAATTTTCTCGATGCCACAAAGTAAAGCCTTTTAACTGAAAAAGAGAAAAAAAATCAATCAATTGAGGAACTTACCTATGTAACTCAGAGCAACGGGTAAGAATATCAGACCATGAACGGCTCCAAGGAGAGTTATGACGAGGAACATACGGAAGTAGAAGATCTGGAATATAAGGGACTCAGCGAAAGCCAACACGATGATTCCGGGAAGATTTGTCATTGCTACTCCACTCAGTACCTGTGAAGTTAAGGAATAGTTGAGATGAGAATGTGACTTCGGTTAAGACAGTTTTCTTTTAAAATTCTTTGAAATTGTTTGAAAAAACAGATTAAAATGGATAGAATTCTTTGAAAATATTTGAGAACATAGATAAGAATGAATCGAATTCTTTGAAAATTGTTTGAATATATTTGAGAACACAGCTAAGAATTGACGGTATTCTTTAAAGGTGTTCCAGAACAGAGACGATATTGGAGAACATTCTTCATAAAAATTTGAGAACAGAAGTAGCACTGTTGAACATATTTTTGTATTGAGGATTATTATTGACTCAGAACAAGTGTTTGTATTGGCAATCAACCTTGACGTTTGTGGAAGACGTTTGACTCCGTGCACAGAGACAGTCTTTAAAATCATGACTAGTCGCGGCATACCATAGAAATGGATAAGAATGGTTCAAAACTTGCATGGATATAACGATTGTGCGCAGTTATTGATGAGAGGGAGGACTCAGGATGGTTCAAAATTAAAAGTGGAGTGTAACCATGGTAATAAGGTGAGGCGATGTCCGACTTTATTTATTTTAAAATGTTTCAAAATATAGACAAGAATGGATGAAATTCTTAAGAATGGTTATTTTTTTTAAAGAACATACATTAGAATGGATAGAATTCTTTCAAAATGATTGAGAACGAAGATTAGAATGGATTCAATTCTTTGAAAATATTTGAGAACGAATATAAGAATGGATACAATTCTTTGAAAATGTTTGAGAACGAATATTAGAATGGATACAATTCTTTGAAAATGTTTGAGAACGAAGATTAGAATGGATACAATTCTTTGAAAATATTTGAGAACGAATATTATAATGGATACAATTCTTTGAAAATGTTTAAGAACGAATATTACAATGGACACAATTCTTTGAAAATGTTTAAGAACGAATATTAGAATGGATACAATTCTTTGAAAATGTTTAAGAAAAGCGATACGAATGGATAAAATTCTTTTGAAAACGAAGATAAGAAAGGATGAAAATTATTATCGATAGAATTCTTAGAAAAGTATTAACATAAGAATGGATATAATTATTGCAATATATTTGAGAAAATTGAAGAATGGATAGAATTCTTTGAAAGTTTTTGAGAACAGAGATGATATTGTACAGAAGATTAAACATATTTGAGAACAGAGATACGAATGGATAGAAGAAATCTTTTAAAATGTTCGAGAACAGAAATAGTAATCACTGGCACTTTTTCATGAAAAATGATTTGACCACATTTGTACTTACCGATGGTCCCATGTATCCTAATGTATACCTCGCTCTTTGAACACGTGTTTTTAGAGTGCACATTCTAAATGTTCTGGCCATGTGAGAGACGAATTCGACTGACATTCCGATTGCCTGTATTTTATTGGTACAAGAACAGAAAAAGATGAAAGGTTGGACAAAATGAACTTAGGGTACAGTAAACCCCTCATTTGTAGACATATTTTATGCTTTGTAACTCAGCAGCCAATAAATTATTAAATCCATATAAAAGTATACATTTCCAGATGTGCATTTGCATATTGAGGATGATGGTTAGATCCGTTTTGGACCTAAAGTCTAAAAACCCTTGTTTTTGGCGAAATATATTTGTAAACAACCTTACTAAATAAGAATAAAAGTTGGATCTCTTTTACCTTTTAGTATCTAGAAACACATGTCTAGGATAGCATTTATCAAATTTTTGACTTGAGTTCCTAGACATGTGTTTCTAGATACTAAAAAATTAAAGAGGCCCAATTTTTATTTTTTGCAAAATTTAGTTAGGTTGTTTAGAAATATATTGGACCAAGAACAAGGCTTTGTGGACCTTTAAAACATACATTTTGGTCCAAAACTGATTTAACCATTATCTTCTTCATGCAAATCCACGTGTAGAAATATATGGTTCGGTTATGGTGTTTGTATAACGTGTATAATGAGCAATTCTCCTGCACATAAAGTATTTAATTTGCTATGGGTTAATAACAGGATGAAGTTACTTTGTCTATCAATCAACCAAAAACGAATATAGTTATATGTGGCACCACCAAAAATATTTTATGGCTCAAAAATGACACGGTCCGTCTACTTACCATTACTAAATTAACAAGTGAAATTGCATTGAAATCTATTCCCCACAGATACATGATACCAAGGGTATCCACCAAAATCATAATAATAGTGACGACGATGATGAAAGCTGAGAGGATATCAAAACTCAACATGAAGAAACTGATGACGAAAATTGGTATCAGAGCTACACTGATGTTGAGAACGGCGTCTTCAATCATGGTGATGTATTGTTCGTAGTACACATAGAATATACTGAAAAATAAGTGAAAAAGGTATGTTGATCAGTCCGATATATATAATACCATACTTGCAATACAAAATGATACCATATAAATGTTTTTCTCTGGTCAGTTAAACACCCCAAACATTGATATTGCATAATATCAGAAAATACTTCTTTTCATTTTGATATCATACAGAACTGTGTGTGCAAGGTCACAAGAAAAGAATTTTCATGGATCTAATGGCATGTGTCCGTCACGGACCAACCGAAGTAAACAAACAAACAAACAAACAATTTAAATCGACCCATGTTCTAGAAACTAGAGAAATGGCATCCCTTAAATATCAAAAAAGGACACGAGAACCCTGGCAGGGATAGCCTGCTACAGCGATTTTCAGAAAAAAATTGTCACATACACACTCCCACAACCCACTATCCACACACACAACATGAAACGAGCAACGGAGAGCCCGAGCAACAAAAGGGGTGGAGTTCTCTCTATGACACTCTAAGACGAGTACAAAATCAGTAGGACAGCCAAAAGATCAAAACAAACTCAATGGATTTTCGATGATCAACTCCCTTACCTGTAAGGGAAGACCTGGAAATCTGGACCTGGATCATAACCATCTTTCCTAATTGCTGCTTCAATGTCGTTTGCTAGGATTCTGGCCTGGTATAAAGCATCAGTGTATTCGGAAGATTTCGTCAAAACAGTGTGATATGTATAAAACCAAGAGGCTGTATTGTAAAAATATTAAAAAGAACACAAATTATGGACAATATGAATTTTAAACAATTGTACAAAGATGAGAATTGATAGAATTCTTTGAAAAAACGTTTTAAACAAAGATGAGAATTGATAGAATTCTTTGAAAACACGTTTTTAGAACAAAGTTACTATAACAATGGATAAATATTTTTGAAACTGTTTGAGAACAAAGATAAATATGAATAGAATTCTTTGAAAATGTTTGAGAATAGCGAGAAGAATGGATATACATCTTTGAAAAATGTGTGAGAAAAAGGTACAAACAGAACAGAGAAAGGAATGAATAAAATTAATTGAAAATGTTTTAAGAATAGCGATAAGAAAGGATAGACGTCTCTGAAAAATGAAAGAGAAAAAGATACAAAATGGATAGAATTCTTTGAAAATTTTTCAGAACAGAGAAAAGAATGAATAGAATTCTTTGAAAATGTTTGAGAAAAGATAGACGTCTTTGAAAAATGTGAGAGAAAACGACACAAAATGGATAGAATTCTTTGTAAATGATTTAGAACAGAGAAAAGAATAAATCTAATTCTTTGAAAATGTTTGAGAATAGCTATTAGAAAGGATAGACGTCTTTGAAAAATGTGAGAGAAAACGA
>JXSR01S034224.1:264088-279613 GCA_000969725.1 Ophiothrix spiculata
CTTGACTTGTTTACTTTCAACTCAGGTATTACTTTTATGTCAGAATTGAACTTGAAAAATTCATGTATGTGATACAAGATCATGGAATTAGCCTCCTGCAATTCCTACATAAAACAGGGCAATTTGAATTGTTGTTTTGGATGGTGGTAGTGCGCATCCATTTCACACCTATTTGGGTGCATCGTTATGCTTTATCAGTGCATTGTGGGATTAAATTTTAGTAAAGATTGATTTCCAGTTGGGAAACCGAGGATCGACATATTGTCAAGACACTTTATGACTTTGTATACATATACATTGATACGAAATTTGACATTTTTTTAAGTATGAGTTATGAGTGTTAATTTTTGTTTTTGTTTTTTTGCCATATAGGAGCCCCCAGGTCAACCCCCTGGAGCAAAGGTCAGGGAGAAATCAGGTAAAGAGACAACAGTACAAAATTCCTCCATGGAGACTGAAGAGCAAGGTAAATTTCTTGTCAGATTGGAATGCCTAGATATACTTGGATCATCATTAAATTTAGACAGACTGATTCACAATTGATACAAAACAGCTTGCACATAGCTGAACACAGCATAACTGCAACAGCCGCAGCGTGTGTGGTACGTTTTGACTTGCACGTTGGTTTCTATAGCTTGCATGGATAATATTGGGATTATACCTTTGTGTGCAAGTGAAGAAAAGCCTAACAATTTCTGCCTGTTTAATGATGATCAATGTATGGAGTTCTCCAGATGAGATGATACATGTATGTGGCAACATTAAACTCTTACTATAATGTGAGCAGCCAAGGTGAAATAAAGGCTGATCTAAAGGATTTTACCAGGCCCCTGACACTTTATCCCCAAATACTTCATAGCTCCTTTGATTACTATTTCTTAGTAGTCGCTGGTTAACATTTCTTCGCTGATCATGTGATCAGTGGCTCCAATTAACGAGGACACACAAAATATAATCCTGCTCAAATATTGATAAATCCTGACATCATCCTTGATGTGTGTTACGCTTACCGGTACAAGGTGTGCAGCATTCTTCATCGTGTGTCCTCGTTTTTGTCCACATATTACGTTACGCTAATTGGGGCCATGTTTTGAACTCAGTGTCATCTCTGTTACTCTGTGATTTATTTCAATACTTCGACAGTTGAAAGTATTTCTAATTTTGTTTGACGATAAATGGCTATTTTAATACTTTTAAAGATTTGTTTTAACCTTGTCAATTTCCTCATTCATCCAAGCCCTGCCCTCCTTCGGAAACATTAACTTTGTTGACCAGAGAACATAGAAGCTATTTTAGCTTCTTTGGTTAATTTAACTCAATGAATTAGTGACTTTTATTCCTTATCATGAACAGGGTGCTAAGCTACAGCATTACCTAAAGATGGCGGCGAGTACAGTTTTTCCCCTTTTAAATTCTTTGGTCCAAACTCATCATTTTAATACATACATACATGTATAATGGGATCACCACACCTACAAAGCAATTCTTTTGTACCTTTACAGCACAGATGATTGCCAACTTTGACACATAGGATGAGAGCTTGGAGCATTGTATTAAATTTTAAATTTTCAGAAATATAAGCTTGAGAAATGCTTGAGAAATTGTTCTTTTTAAATCTGATTCTTTTGCAAGAACTCTCATGATTTCACCATGTCACACCATTTTACTATTAAAGTAAAACTACAAATCCCCAGAGTTCTTGTAAATCAGGTATTTCAGATATCAGTGGCCTGGGACGAGCTGGTACTACATTTTGTAAAAAAGTGGGTAGGAGGGCATGTCGAAAGCTAACAGGCATCAAAGTCCATCACATTTGTTGTTAAAATTTGAAATATTTGAATATGTCTTATCAAAATTGACCACATTTTGTCATGTAAATGCCAAGTTTTTACAAATTTTGCAGAAAATTGTTTACAGAGGTGTGTGTAGATTACAATATATGCTCCAGAAAAATATGAACTTTCGTGTGGTATCAAAATCTCCTATTTGATTTTGAAAAGTGTTATCGTAACACACACAACCTGTAAATTTTGACTTTAAGGTATCCTTGAACATCAGCGGTAATGAGATTTTTTTTTTTTTTTTTACAAGCGTTGCTGTTTATGAGAGCAGATAGGATAACCCTGATTAATGAAATGACAAAAAACATTTGTCAAAATTTTAAACAAATTTGATTCAAAATTATGGCAGTTGGTTTATGGATGAGTATCTTTTTCTTTAGGTCAGAGACTCTTGAAATGTCACCTGAAGAACCATTTCAGGAGTCACTGACATATGGGAGACAAATTTTAGGGGTTTGTTGCATTGTAGTAATAAGGTGTTGAATAAATATCTTGAATTTGAATATTATATCTTGAATACATGTATTTTGAATCTGTAATATACAAAATTGTCCAGGCTTTGAATTTATTTCAGGGTGGGCTTGATATTATGAAAAGATTTAGAGAGTTATTTTTACTACCGTACTGTTCTTTTCTTTTATCTTTGACCAAACTAAAGACTCATCAACAGAAGCCAAAGAACAATCAACGGAAAGCAAGAAGAAGCGTAAAATCTCATCGAACGATAGCGAGGATGAGGCTGACAAATCGGAATCCCTAGATGACCTCTGTCGCAAGAAGTTCAAACCCATTGCTCCTAAACCGTTTCTGAAAAAAGATCAGCACCAGTCAGTTATGATGACGGCTGTACCTGTGAAGGAAGGAGCTGCAGAGAAAATAGAGAAAGGTAACTCATCAAGGCTCCCCTCTTGGCCCCATTTTCTTTGTATTGTTTATCAATGATTTAATAATGTTATTATTATTGTTTCAAATAAATTTTGGACACAAACTGACAATTTGAACGCAGCCAACGCGTATCCACATAATCCACAAGCTGTGACAAGCACAGGACATCGTGAAGTACGCAATGCCGTTTCCAATCAGTATTACTATTAACAGTACTGCGACATCGCATGTGCATTTAAGTGTTGCGTATTTGTGTAAATTGCACACGCAATACTGTGACACAAGGCTCTGATTTTTCATGTCTGAAAATTATTTGAAACAACTATTGTATCAGTTTGCTGATAATAGCATACGCTGGGACTCTCGAAGTGTGTGCTTCACTGTATTGCTCAGACTGCCCACCATTGTAGGTAACGGCTGATCATATTTAGTCGAAATTCTGACCAGTAGAATTTCACACCTTGATTTCTCAGTCATCCTATCTAACTACACAGCAATCGTTTGTGAGGCTTTTGTGAAGAGGTTGATAAAATGTCAACATTTACATGCGCGACCTCTGCATGACGCACCCCATGTAACTATGCGTAACTACGCGTTACAAGAAATTTGCGCAATCAGCGACGTATATGCCACGCATATTATGTATTTGATGCTCAAAACAAATGCCATCAGGACACGGGCCAATCAAGTGCTTAGAATTGATTTGTTATTATTATTTTGTTATTATTATTATTTTTGATATGATGTCGGAACCCAGCGTATTGATAGTACACTGATTCGTCCTATTTTGCATAGACTGGATCCCGGCCAGCCCACTCCCCGGCAGAGTGGGATGCACATGACCGTTACCAAAATTTAAATCACCCCCTTTTTCAGTCAATTTCAAGGACAAATAGTGAAATTTTACCCCATATTTTACTCCAAAACAAGGACAAAATGGTACTATAACCCTAACACGTCACAGTCCAACAAAATCCAACAAGCAAAAATCAAGAAATTCGCCTAAGTCCAAATACGTCATAGACCGGGGATACAGATGGGCACGAAAGTGCTGCCATGGCAGGCCATACTCGGTGGCTTGCCATAGCTGGACATTGGAACAGGATGTGAGAGGTCAAGGGTTCAAATCCCAGGGGAAACTGGGAGTTTTTGTATGACGTATTCTGACTTAGATAGTTTTTAAGCGTTTGTGAGTTAGGGTTATGAAGTAGACATGCTACCATAACCCTAACACGTCACAGTCCAACAAAATCCAACAAGCAAAAATCAAGATATTCGCCTAAGTCCAAATACGTCATAGACTGGGGATACAGATGGGCACGAAAGTGCTGCCATGGCAGGCCATACTTGGTGGCTTGCCATAGCTGGACATTGGAATGGGATGTGAAGGGTCAAGGGTTCAAATCCCAGGGGAAACGGGAAATTTTTGTATGACGTATTCGGACTTAGATAGTTTTTACACTCATTTTTAGGTCATTTGAATGATTAAAACATACTTGCCTTTGCCCTGTGTAAATGAAGTTGTCGTTAATTGACCTTCGACATATTATAGTCGAATTAAGAATAGATCTAAAGTTAGGAACATACATTTCCAATAAAGATAGGAAGTTTTCTGTTTTGTTTTAATTTTTTTAACAACTTTGGAATGGGAATTACATCAACTGATAATGTAACATTTATTATCCAAAGTTGTTTAGGATAATGACCTCATTTTTCTCAAAGTCTAAAATATTTGTGGATTTATTAATGATTGTTCTGCAGACCACCTTAGGAATATTCTTAAATCTTTATGAAATAGAGCCCAGGTTTAAGTGTAATTTGTTTCACTGCTTAATATCATCCACCATATCAGTAGGTATCTTACGGTCGGCATTATGAGATACATGCCATTGAAGCTGAGTCAACAAATGTGTCCAAGGCCAAATTTCTGACTTAATCAGAAACCAAGTTTGAAGTATATTCTATCATGTTTAAATCAAACATAGTAAAAATGTGTTAAAAACCAAGATAAAATCTAAGTTTTAATCAGTTAAAAAAACCTTTAAATTTGATTTTCTCAGAACTATTTAAAGAATCGGTCTAATGCCATTTACCAATTTGGATGTAACTTTATAACCAAACATCCAATAACCAAAAGCATGGTGTCATTTAAAGCTTAAAATCTCATCTTTCAGATGACATCAAAATATCAGTTTTGATTTTGGGACCCTTAAGATACTTTTCAATGTGGCAGGTCATATATTTTCCTTTACCAATACTGTTATATTTTGTGTTGATAGTAAGGTTTATTGGTTGAATCTAAAACAGTTGCCATTCAAAAATGCTTCAAAAGGGCCTATAATGGAAGTAGTAATTTTGACTTAGACCTGGGGCCGATTAAACTAACATAATAGATGATCACTAACTCCCGTTATGATCGCCAACTCCAAAAATGATCGCTAAATTGTTCAAAATACTCTCTATTTAGTGATCATTTTTGGAGTTAGCGATCAAAAAGGAGAAAGTGACCATCGCTAAATATATGTTAGTGAAATCGGTCCCTGGTCTAAATTTAAACCCTGTTTGAAACATCTTTTGTGCATATGGACCTAAGAGATTTAGCCTAGCCAATTTTGTTTGATTCTTTCGTTTACAGGTTCATCCTGCAGTACTGATTCTGACTCGCCAACCAAAGGAGGAGCCGTGATTTTCATGGGCTCAAACATGCAGCTGTACCCAAGTGCCCCGTTTATAGTACAACCGCCACCACTAGTGCCATGTAGCGGCTCCGTTGGAGGTGCATTTTCGTACGCAATGCCTACCCCAGTTGGACATTTTATGCCTCATGTTGCCCATATCCCTGGGTATTGTCCGTCTGGTCAGTATCAATGTTGCGTCAGACTACCGCCACCTGTCATCGAAGGACGCGATTATTATGTGAATGAAATGCGCCCAAGTGGAAAACAAAAAAATAAGGATGAGTCAGAGACAAAGACACCTTCGAAGAGCAAATCACAGTCAACAGTAACTCAAAGCTCAAAAGAAAGTAATAGCAGCAAATCGAAAGCTAGTAGGTATAAATACAGTATTTTATATAATGGACCGATTTACAAAGGAGCTGCGCCATCTTCGCAACAAAGTAGTACAAGCACAACTCCTGTAGAAAGTTTTGTGCCTACAACAGAAAGTGACAATGCTGGTAATATCAAATTGAATTTGCAAGCCGTACTGACTAGCACTGGTGTCTTACAGATCACTGTGCCGAGTCTGATGTCAATTGACCCCAAGCAGACTAATAATCCTAGTGCCTTCCCACAGATCAAACTTCAAACAATCCATGGAGCTGCTTTGACACCTGGCGTCCTACCGACAGTTATAAATCCTCAACATCATCCTAACTCTGGGCATGTTGTCGTCGTATCTTCTGCACAGAACCAAGCTGGTAGAACCTCTAGAGTGACCCTTCCATCGGCAACAGTTTCCAAAACCACTGCTTCAGTTTTAGCAACAGTTGTAAGCAACAGCAGTAGATCATCTTCCAATACAACAAGAGCATCAGCATCAAGTTCATCTACATCATTGTCATCGCAACCTGCAAAGTCCTCTGCATCGTCTACGGTGTTGTCAAATTCTAGCTCAAAACTTGTTGTAAGTATTGCTGGATCTGATCATCAGAGACAATCTCAGAACAAAGACACAATAAAATCTTCTCCAATGCCAACAGCAACAATCACCACTGTGCCTTCACTTGTAAGTTGTAGCATATCCAACATCAGCAATGTTTCTTCTGTTGTAACAGTTTCACACGTTCAAGTGCCTTCAAAGATGACTACATCAGTACAAGAGCCCAATGTGTCGGAGCCAATCAATGCAGAACGGAAAACCTCGTGTTCCCATGACCTAAGAACAGATTTTGATACAATAGCTGGTCCTTCAAAATTACAAGATGCAAATGTATCCAGAACTCACCAAGTTAGTGAAGCAACTAATGAATTGGGAGGTGAAAGAACGAGAACAGCACATGGGAGAAATGGTGCGCACCATCCGTCTAGTGAGATTGATGCAAGTAGACGTCATTCTGCTGGCATGAATATGGTGGGGCATTCTGATGATACTGGTATGAACAGACTTTCTTCTGTTAACACCAATATAAATAAATGTACTACTGCTGACACAATTGTGAACACCTTTTCAAGTGTTGTCAGTAACAACAGGCCTTCCGTTACTGACACAAGTTCAAGTACCTCAGTCTCTCCAGATCATTCTGCTCATAATGTTGAAGAATACCATGCAATCCCTGTTGAGAATGCTGCTGATGATATAACAGCAGTACACAGTCCTAGTCAAGTGACATCACACAGGACTCTTCCTTTAGGTAATCAAGGCGTGGGTTTTGATGTTAGGTGGCCAAATCCTACTAATAACCATCCTGATACTCCAAGAAGCAGTTCGGTGCAAGAAACCAGAAGAGACAGTTCTTCATCTGCGGCATTTAATCAGAATCAGCTTAACCGGACTCAAGCAAGTCAGCCAGCCTCAATTCGTGCAAATATCACATCTGTGCCAGCGAATAGCACTTCCATTTCCCCATCATTAGTACCGACAAGAGGGAACTCAATTCAGGGCACAGTGACTGAGCCTAATCATACAGCAATTCCAAGATCATCAGGAAGACTTGACATGTCGTCAGAACAATCACAGCCTATGACCTCATCTCGACATGTGAACTCTAATCCATCTCGCAATGAATCCAATCCTGCCATGGCTCAAAGACACAGTAGTGGAGTTAATTCTGATAATAATTTAGCTAGTCACAATGTTGGAAGGAATCATAACATAGGTGACTTCAATCCAAGTGCATCTGGTCATGTCCAAAAACAAAGGCAAAATGAAGACCGATTAGGTGTTCCTGATTTGAGCCATCATCCACCTGTTCCAAACACTGTTTCAAGAAGACCTCAACCAACTGATGTTGCTTCCACCTCAAGAAATAGCAGTGGGCTGTTTCAGTCTTCGGTTTCTCATCATGTTTCCAATCCTGAAAGAGGTAGTAACCTAACCGGAATACCTGAAACCAGTGATTTGGTATCAAGACGAAATATGAAAGGTGATTCAAGCAGAGTTGATATGAACGCAAGTCGCAGATCATCAGACATAGGAAGTGGCCATAGTAAACAGTTTCCTCCTCGTCAAGTTGCACCGAATCATTTGTCTCAACACAACAGCTCGGCTTCGTCAGGTACTCCTAACCGACAGTTCTCTTCAGCACAGAATTCTCTGAACTCAGCACCTGATGTGCCTCCATTGAATCAGCAACAATCACATGTGTACTCCTCTTCACATGCAGAAAGACAGACTGAGGAGTCCTCCCAAGGACCACCTGTTGTATGTGTGACTCCACGCAATGAGTTTGTGAGACCAGCATCATCTTCCCATAGATGGCCACAAATGAGTGCATCTGTCAACAGACCCCCAGGAAATGTTAATACAACAATACCGTCTACTCAAGGTAGCTATACATCAGCTGTACAGTCAGTAGCAAGAAATTATGAACCCAATCCTTCAAACAATACTGCTCAAACTAGACAGGCTCCTAGTCAAGAGCAGTCATCTACTGCTTCTATGAATCGTGCCTTCACTACTGAAAATAGAAATTTGAACTCTAACCCAAACTATAATTCTATGCAAGGTCCACCGAACACTCTTAGACCGTGGCAGTCTTCTTCAAATGATAGTGGAACATCAAGCATGTCTTCTGCATATGGAGGTTTAGGGCAACGTGACAGGTCATCATCAAGTTCCGGTCATCTCAGTAGCTCCCAATCCTATATGCGCACCGATTTGCAGAATCGGACAAACGATCGGTTTAGGTCATCTTCTGTATCGGGTAATATGGATAAAGAAATGGGTTCATCACATGTACAGTCTGTGCCCTTGTTCAGCAATGTTCCTGCTAACACAAGACCATCAATGAATGATTCCATCAACAGAAGAGCAAGCAGAACTTTGAGGCCGCCACACACAAATCCTGGTCCGCCTGACAACTTGCAGAGAACATCTTCAAGTAGCAGCTCGTCAAATGCATCGAGTAGATTGCACTCGGAGCAAGACGACACTCAACACAGGTCAAGGTTTGATACAAGTTTGCTATCTCCAGAAAGAAGCCAAGCATCTGTTAGCCATTTGCATTCAACTTCAGATCATAGTGGACATTCATTAAGTAGTGGCACCAGTGGGGTACTTCACTCTGATCCAATGTCTCGATTCTCAATGCCTATAGTGCATCCAATGTTGTATGGCAGTTCTCCGTCAGTGCCTGGTATGAGTAGCTTGCATCATGGAGTACCACCACCACATTTAGCAGGTAGTTTAGGAGGTCAAAGACATGGACCACCGCATCCTTTAACACCACCACCTACAGCTACGCATCACACCCCGTCAAGACCAACTCCTCACGGCCACAATCACATGTTTGTAGCACCACCGTATGCATCTATGCACAGACCATTGTACATGCCAGCAACGAGTCCAAGGCCACCTGATTTGGGGTTAATGTCTCCAAGAGCTTACAGCCATGTCCATGATAGTGGATTGTACAGTCCTCGCTTCCAATCAATGCAATCAGCAGATAGTATTCTGACTTCTCACTTAGCACGAACGTTCTCTGACGAGCATCTGGACACATGCTGCCCAGGATTACACGCTCATTCGCCACCTGTGCCGTCTCCAAATTCAAGACACATTTTGCCGCCTCGATTCTCATCACCTCCTGCTGCTTCTCTAGGTTCGCACCCTCTACCTCTACCCCCTAGTAGTACTCCAAGTTTATCACAAAGAAGTTTCCAAGGGTCTTCCCATTTGCCACCTGATGTGTTTGGACCATCTCATTTCGAAGGCATAGCTCCGCCAGTGACATTACAGACTACTACTACAACATCATCATCATCCATCCCGACTCCTTTAACAATTCAAACAAATTTAAATTCCAATACGACAAATCATCAGTCTGCATCTTCGTCATCTTCTAATGTTCCATCTGATACTGTTACACCTACTGGATCTTCCCATAATTCCCCACCTTCATCGTCCCCACTGCCTGCTAGAAGTTTCATGGGCAACACAAGCGATAAATACTTACCACTAGAAGATGCCCCACCTACTCCTGGGTCTAGTAGTGGAGCAGCTGCTCCTGCTTCAACACCAGCCCTCAATAGTGACCAGATTGTCAAATTTGGCGACGTGTCCTTGGATTGCAGTCGCCAAATCTTACGAGAGTCTGGGCGAACAGTACTTTGTTGTTGGCATTGTGATTATCATTCGGCTGAACCAAAGAAGATGTATCGACATCAGAAGAAAGATACTAAGGAAATGAAGTGCCAGTTGTGTGATTTTAAAGGGTTCTCCAGATGTGCTGTCAGTCAGCACTTCAAGGAGAAGCATAATGATAAGTTGGGATGAGGGTAAGGTTCACATGTATTATCTTTATTCAGATGGAAGTCTAGATTTGATACAATGTGTCCAATGTCCAAATGTGAGTTGCTCTGGCAAAATGAGCTGAAAGTCGCGAATGAAGATTTTCAAACAATGGCTTCTAAAGCAAAAATATGGTGAAAAGGTCAAATTTTGTGTTTTGACATAAAACACATCCATGCATAAGTGTCTACCTATACCTTGAGTTTCGAAAGGTCAGTTATACCGGGAAGCGCACTTAATCACGGTTAATTGATCACATTTTGCTATCAAACTATAGTAATCAGTTATTTTAAAATCGATTTGCATCTTATTTTTCATGCCATATTTAAAATGGACTGGCTTGTATTTTGACGTCTAAATGGAGAATGGAGAAAGAAAGTGTGACATGTTATATACAGGCATGAGAATTTTCAGTTTTTAAAAGGAATTCAGTTTTTTTGGTTGCAAAAATTTATGTGTTTTCATTTATTTTCAGCCTATTTTGGAGCGTTTTTGCCTAATTTTACGCACTTTTTCAGTTTTTGTCACCACTTTCAGTTTTTTTTAATGAAAGGCAATTCTCATGCCTGTATATAGCATTCGAAAGCTGTGATTATGAAGTATCAAAATATGCCATAAACTCAATTTTAACACTCGCGGATTTCTACTCATTTTGCCAGAGCACCCCTCAAATGCATTAACAATGTACAAATGTATATTGCCTATTGAAAACACCACCCCCTGTTTATCATATACAAATTTTATATATTGCATAAACTTATTTGATATATAGAGGTCTCAGGTTAAGTTAGTTTTGAAACAGTTCTAGGTAAAGTTATTGTGTTTGAAAAATATGTTTTTGTCCTAAACCTATATTTATTTGAATCCAATTTGGGTTGTTTTTCTTTTATCGCCAGTATTGATATAGTGATAAAAATATGGGTGATTTTTTCCTTGCTGAAAACATCACACACTTGTACATATGTGACCCGCCATATCGAAAGGTACCTTAAGGTTGTCATAGTAAATTACGAGATACGGGCCATTGAAGCTGATATGAGCATAGTCAAAAATCACGTCTAAGGACGAATTTCTAATTTTCTCCGTAACATTACCTTTGAAGTGTATTCTATCCTATTAATCAGGTTCCAACATCCAAAACATAAGAAAAAATCCTATCTCCATTCAAGTTTTACTAAGTACAAAAACTTTAAACTTGATTTTCTCAGAACTATAGTTTTCCGAATCAGTCAAATGCCTTTAACCAACCGAACATCCAATAACCAAAAGCAAGGTGTCGTTTTGAAGCTTAAAATCTCAGCTTTCAGATGAGACCAAAAAATCCATTTTGATTTTGGGACCCTTAAGGTACCTTTCGATATTGCGGGTCACATATGCTTGTGTTATCGTCCTTAAACTTCAATGTGGTTACGTTTTTATAACGATAGGTAAAATCATAACTGTGTCCTTATTAACAAAGGCCAGTAGTCTGTTGTTTTTCATTTTAGTTTTAACACAGTACCCCAGACAAGCTGGTAAGCACTGAAAAATTTTGTAGGCTAATTTGTTTAAAAGATCCCAATATTCATCAGTTATTGACTAACCCATGTTGCTCAACAAATATGATTGGTTAGAAAAAATGTCTCAGTTCATAGAAGGTCATTTCACGGTAGTTTGATTTTTTTTGTTAGAAAAAGTTGCAACCGTTGAAGAGACTGTTGCCATAGTGAGTTCAAGGAGTCCTTAAAGGGATTACCCATCATCCCAATTCGGAAATTTCACTTTTTCCCACACATGAAATTTTTTGGTTGTTACAGGAACAGCATGCCCGTGCAAACTTAACCACTATGATTGTTTTCACAAAAACATGAAATGATAAAATTAGAGACAAAATTATCTATCTCTGAATTTAGGGTTACCAGTAATTTACACTTAATTGCAGTTAGCAGCTGAATGACTGTTACCTTGATTCAGCTTTATACCGGATCAAAATTCAATCCAATATAATTGAATATGAGCTCCATTTGAGCTGAAAAACTCAACATATATAAGAGAAACTTGTCTTGTAATTATCAAAGAGTGATTGAAAGAAACTATAGCCAAAGAGAACAAAAGTTGAGGAAGGGTCTCAAATGCAATACTGTGAGTAAAATGGGGTTGAATAAACTCATTTAAAAAAAATATGTTGATTTCTGACTTTTCAATGTCTTTGCGCTATTCAATAGGTACGGTACAAATCATTGATTATGAAGTCTTTTTTCACATTTTGGAAAATCATGGGTAATCCCTTTAAAACTCTTACAATGAGTCTCATGTTACTTTTTGTGCCATTAATGACCATAGCAAACAGAGGTGTGATTCTTCAGGATTTTTCCTGATTTCAGGATTTTTGGTGTTGATTTCAGGATTTTTTTGTTCAAAATGTCAGCAATTTTATTTGTTTTCAGCTCGATATAGGGTATTTTTGACCAATTTTATGTTGTTTTTCAGGATTTTCCACTGAACCAGGATTTTTTCCAAAACCCCAATCACACCCCTGAGCAAAGAATGGCCCGTATGAATTACTAGTGGTTACAGACCTGGGTGGGTATTAGAGAGAGCAAGGTGTACTTGTCAATTTTGGTGGTGATAAGAGACTTTCTGTAGAGAAAAAGGAATGTATTTTAACTTGTTGCCTTTTGTTAGTATAAGGCAATTGTTTCCTTGAATTGACAATTTTAGCAGCCTTATTATTCAATTTTTGTGCAATTTTACTTTCTTTTTAAAGATTTTTAATGCTTATTTCTGTTGTAAACTATTTGATAAAACACAAGTATTTTATCTTTTAGGGGGAAAAGTAACATTTTGTTTATTTGTCAATTAAAAAGCAATTAGTGGTTTCAAATATTGTCATACACAACACCCTCTGCCAGAGAGTGGACCCACCAGTTTTAGGTCATCAAATTATAATTTTGTCCAATTAAGGGGATGTGATCTGGTGTGAAAATGCCAGTTTTAAAAAGTTCTTTCAATTTTCGATATATTATTGTCAATACAATGGTGATGTGATTTTTTTCTCCATAAATGTGTTATTCGTATGAAACTTATACTGATTTTTATGATGAAAGAGAGTAACACTTTTCCTAGAATGAAGAAATGTAGAATGTGATTTTGCATTTTGTACATTTTTCATATTGCTTTTTAGAATGGTTTGCTTTTAATTCTCGTTTGATTTAATGCAGTTATCAGGCCAGGGTCAAGGAAGTTAGTACTTGATGTCCAAATTTTGTTATATCAGGGAATAAAGATAATAAGTTCAAAAGAAAATGGTAAAATCTTTAAGGAAGAATTTACACTTCGTTTTATACTTCTTTTCAGAAGTGCAAAAGAAATTGGTGTATTGGTTGAATGATATTAATGTATAATATATTAGCCATTAGGCTAGAGTACATGAAATTGTTCCTGATGAATCATGATAATTATATGTATTGGTTCATTTCTATTCGGCTGTAAATGCAGTAAACTTCAATTTGCGCTATAGGTAAGAATCCATTCAAATGTTGTAATTTGATGTCATTGATTTTTTGACCGATACGTGTGATACAAATTAAAATGTATTCTTATTAAGATTCTTAATTAAAATGGGTTTGCCCAGCATTGGGCTATTCCATTTAAAATCTATTTCCCTTTGTGGAAGATCATGGATTAAATGGAAATTCCAGCTGAAATTCTGGGTGAAATGTGAGTGTTGACCTCGCATCCTTTATCGAAACCCTAACCCTAAATCTACCTAAAACCCTAATCCTATTTCTAACCGCTGATCTTAACTTTAAGGATGGACGTACAGTGCTTTGTCTGAAGTTATGCTGATGGTTTTACTTAACTCAGCAAAAATCATAATTTTATGTATTATTATGTGCCTTTTAAGATTTTTACCAAAACTGTAACCCGTGATGGCTAAATCAGGCATATCTTGCATGCAGAGTTTTTTCTTAAACAAAATTCAACCTGAAATCAATCAAATAAAATTAGTCTAAATTACCTATATGCTGTAAAATTGTAGAAAATATATACATTTTTGTATATTCAAACAGTTACTTCAGCGACATTTTATATTAAATATTTCTTCCCAAATGTGCCTGATTTTCCTATGATGGGTTATAGAACTGTTAGAGGTTTTTCCCAGTGTGTGTGTTGTATTAATTTGGTACTTTGTATAAATTTTTGTGTAAGTTTTGTATTCAACGTGGTGTCGTTGAAATCCGATGTAAATGTATGTACATATAAAATCAAAATTATGATAGCAATATGTAGCTTTATTTTCTGTACTTAAAGAACGGTCAACTGATTGCAGAAATTGGAAATGAAAAGGAACATGGTTAAAATTGAATGTTACACAAATTTGTTATGGTTGATCTGTTGTCTTGAGGATTGCAGACAGGGTGAAACTCAGAATAGCATGTTTCATGTGATCCATGCATTATGTTGTTGTTTTGATATCAAGAGTTTTTTTCTCTTTTATTTAACTCTTTGTTAAATATTTTTCGAACTACTCACCATATCTTTATGCAGGGTATACCTTGTTGATTTGTGATGAACACACAGGTGACATTCAAATTTGAGTGTTATGCACAGCATAGCATTCACGTAAATGCAGTACATATAAGACGGCATACTTTTGATTGGGCGTCGTGAACTAAGTATAAGCAAAGCCTGATGTTCAAAAAGTAGCATTTAGATTCTATCTGCTAAATATGTCTGTTCAACTGAACACATTTAAAATTTTATTCAATTCTACAAGATTTCATAAAGATTTTGTTATTGAAAGGTATTACCAAGTTGTTCATCAAAATTCAGCAACTCTGCATCCAATGCGTTGACGTAATTTGTCACGCTCGGGTGGCTATAGCCGCCCTCGCAAGCTAAAAATATGCAGATGCAGGATGCATTGCTGTCGATTTGTGATGAACAACTTTTAGCATGTTTGAATACCTGAATGTTAATGTATGAAGAATTGTAAAAATTCTTGAAGAATAGTTTGATTCAACAAGACTTTGAAGAGTGTGCTTACAGCACAGAGGGAAGAAAGTGCAGATAGACAACTGGTCTATTTGCATATCCAGTGGCGTAACCAGACATTTTCAGTTGAGGGGGCGAGCAGGGGCAAGTCTATTTTGCAGGGGGGTGAAAAAGTTTTTGTTCAGACACAAAAAGGAATACCCCAAAATTTTCCATGTAGCAAATCATCCAAATTTTGCTTAAATTAATAAAAATTGGTACTATTTTGGTGGAAACTAGTGTTTTTTTCTTAAATTATTGCCAAAATTTGCGCCATTTTATTTATTTAGATAAATGTTGAAAAAGTAGCCCATAAAAGGCACAGTTACAT
>JXSR01S034225.1:26904-41885 GCA_000969725.1 Ophiothrix spiculata
CTTTAGTCAAAATCTTCAATCGCTACTTTCCGCTCATTTTGCCAGAGTACCACTCATTTAAGAAGAGCATGAGGACAATAATTTATCTCTTTTGTAGTAAAACTTTTTGTTTTTGTTTTGGTAAAGGCTAGTCGCTTTGGTTGTGATCAAAATGTCTGGCAGTTGGACAGAAATGTTGTTATGCTAACCATTAAAATAAGCATATTGTGAAATGCTCTTAAGAGTCTGATCATCATTCCTATTATTTAGCCACGGTGAAGGTAAACCTATTCATCTTTTAAATAACATTATTGTCCAATATCATGGCTACCATCATGTTTGCGTGTTTATGACTATCACAGTATACATGGTATAAGCAAATTGTATCCAATTTGATTATTGTCAAGAAGTACAAACTTGTTGCCTGGACCTAGGATGGTTTCATAATTTGTCCCTTTTCTCTCTTACCTGAACAATGTTATATTGACTGACCGCTGGGTTGAGTAATGTAGATACCGAGGAATATGGCGGCCCAAATATCATCGGAATCGGTGGCTCTGTATAGATGTAATCATGAAGCACAGAGAGTGCTTGTTGGGTACCCTGAAAGAACAATGAACATAATGATGAACGGTAATTGATCCATACCATTACTTCATTTGTTTAAAAAATATTTCAATTAAATGCACCCGAATTACTAAGGATCGCCAATAGAATACATCACAACATCGTTGAAAAAATGTGCATTTGCCATCATGTATGTTTGTCCTGCACCCTCATTTTCTGACATCTTAATATACTACATACAGCATAATTCATAAGATACACGTATGTGTAACCCACTGCCCTCAAGGATGTAATATATGTATTTGATTTATGCTTCTCTATTCATTTTTTAATAGAGAAGCATAAATTTGCTTTTTGTGTTTGTGTTTGTTTTGTTTTGCTTAGTTTTCTCTGTTATTCTGTCTACCTCAATGTATGCAACCTACAGTTTGATTCCAGTTATCATGGTTATATCATTTATAATATGTTGTAATTTTGTGAACTGGGTGCCTCCGCCCACGCGCCTAGCGTTTTCGGAGGCATCCATGTCTCTCATACACTTGTATGAATCGTCTTATATTATATTATTCTCAAATGTATTCTATATACAAAATTACACATTGTATTTTTATATTTATTTACATACTTTATATGTATTTTCTTGTGTATGATGAGATGAAACAAATAAATGAAATGAAATGTGCATTTGCCATCATCCTTTTGAATTGTTTGAACTCGTATCCTGCGTGGATAGTATTTCTGCAGATTGATCCCCCAAGAGCAGAACCATACAATTCAAATCCAGATTATGAAATTCCCGGGATGAAGTTCACCTGATTGGTAGTTTTATATACTAAGTATGTTGAAATAAATGAAAAATAAGCAACTACATGAATAAATAAATTTGATAAAGCCAGATGTGTATTGACATATCTAAGATGAAGCCAAATTTTCGTAAGTTAAGTAAATAGATGATGGCATGCAATTTTGCAATGAATTATTATTTCGTTTTATTTATTATTTTCAAAAATGTCCATTATTGACTTTAAAAGCAAAATTACAGTTGTCTTGTTTTCTTCAATTACATTTTACATTTGACCTTGGGAAATGGCGCCGAAAAATATCTGACCACAGTTCCATTTAAATTCTTTTGAATTAAAATCGTATTGTTTAAAAAAAGCTGCAATTAGTAAAAGTTCAGTTTAATTTAGTCAGTCTTCTTGTCTTTCTTTTATCTTTCATATTTGGTTGAAACAATTGATATCAATATTTGGTTTGTTTGAGAACGAAGCAAGTATCATTTAAATGTAGAATACAAAAGCTTCATCCAACGGGTTTAAATTATTATATTTCATTGGTAATTGATTTTATTCCTAAATACTACATACGTCCTCATTATAAGTATTCTGAAATCCCTAAAATCCCTTCTTTTCACTCAAAACTCAGATATTATGCAATAAAAATGATAATACAAAGCATTTAATGACTTGCTGCAGCATAACTCATGTATTTTAGAGTCTATGGCTGCAGGTAGATCGGCACTACAATTTGGGCTATATATTTTATTTTCGAAGCAGATTATATCGGTGCTTAGGTTATACTATTAACCTTAATGCACATTGATTAACCTGATTTAAACAGACTCATATATCCTCTTCCCTCGCTTTGCATCAATGAGCCCAGCTTGGCGGCGAGCCTAAAGAACTCTTAAAAACTTCATAAATCTTATTGTTCATTTTGATTTATTAATCTTACATGCAACGGTTAAAACTATTTGCAAAATTCTTTTCACGCATATCATTGATATGTAAGTAACTCTTTCTTTGCATTGCTAATCTTTAGACTTAAGATTCTATTCTTAACATGATTTGGTGACATATGCAGATGTCTTTATGCAGAAGACTATGGCACGCCACAGGCGTCAAAAAACGTCCAGTTTTTCAAAAAAAAGACGTCCAGTTTAAAAAAAGGAATTCCAGTTTTAGAAAACTAACGTCCAGTTTAAAAAAACGCGTTCAGTTTGAAAAAAAGACATCCAGTTTGAAAAAAAGTCATCCAGATTGAAAAAAAGACATCCAGTTTGAAAAAATGGTACCCTGTTTATAAAAAGGCAACAATTAGAAAATGACGTCCAGGTTGAGAAAAAGGTGTCCAGTTTTACAAAAATCACGCTCAGTTTATAAAACTGGACGTTAGTTTTCTAAAACTGGATGTCCTTTTTTAACTGGACGTCTTTTTTAAAAACTGGGCGTTTTTTGACACCTGTGGCGTGCCAAAGAAGACATCAAATTGATATGTTTCCACTGCTTGAGTTTGCAAACATGACTGATGCATGTATTTTTCATAAAATTAAATTAACAAAACTCTTTTAATCTTGAATGCAGAGTACGTACCGATGACCATACACATACAGGGAAATAAATCAGTCCGTATTGTTGAATCATAGCAATGTACCCGATTTTGCTGAATATTCAAATGAACTTTACAGGGTTTGTTCATGTTTAGCCATTTTTAAAACTAATATCCAAATTATGAAAGATTAATGCATAAAAACATCAGTGATTTGGTCGTAATAACTCATGGCTAGTCTATGGCATAGTTCAAAAACTGTAAATAAAAGTTTTGTTTCACATGGAGGCTTAAAAAAAGTCTTAATACCAACTTAGAAAGCTCAGCTACAAGTATTGAATGAAATAAGAAATTTTAGCCCAATACTGTTCCAAATTCAACAACAAAATACTTCAAAATCGTTTACATCATTAAATGAAATGCACTGCAATTCAGCTTTATTTTGGCTACATATGATACGAACAATTCACCAACTATCTACTCGTTAAAACATCTTTAATTTGTAGCTCGTTTTCCCCGGATTTGAATCCTGCCCGGACAACTCACCTTTGCATGGTCGTATCTAAAGCAAAGTTGATACCCATCAAGTATTCCGTCCATTCTGTTCACGTGCTCAGCAGCTGCTTCCAACATCACCGAAAATTCTGCTGACTCCTGCTCATTTTCTCTCGTCATAATAGAACGAATATGGATGGGAATTTTACCATTTGGTACGTAACAAGATAAATTCCTGGATGAGAAAATCTCGATCCAAAATATCGTGAAAGAGAACATAACGGATTGTAGTTGCGTTAACGACACCATCGTGGTTAAATGAAAATCATTAATGATGGTTTGATTCGTGTGTCGCAACCCGTTTGTATCATATGAGGTCGCTCCGAACACTTCCCGTAAAGCAATGGAAAAGCTTTACAATTGTTGACTTATTAAGCCATAGCCCACAATTATTCTTGGCTGCAGGGCTCTATTTCATAAAGCTATAGGTAAAATGTTCTTCACATTATTTCATAAAGATAAGAATATTCCTATTTTGGATTGTGGAACAATGATACTTCCTAAATCTAGAAATATTCTAGACTTCAGCAACAAATTATGAGTTCTGTTTCATGACACAACTTAGGATGATAAAAGTTAATATATTAACAATTAATTCCATTTACATTGTAAAATTGTTAAGAAATTTAAAAGGAAACAGAAAAAAATGTATCTTTATTAAAATTGTTCTTGACTTCTTACCTGATTTTAAGTGGACAATAAAAGGACGCTGAACAGACGTCCAGCACAGTTTCCGCTCTGGCCGCTCTTGCGAGACCTAGCTGATCTTAACATTAGACGACTTGGCAAAAATCATTGACAGAGAGGGGAACAGGTGGATGCGATTGTGCTGGATTTGTCTTTTCCAAAGCTTTTGATCGAGTTCCACACCAACAACTCCTCAGCAAACTCGACCACTACGGCATCAGAAACAATCTCCACTCGTGGATATCCAACTTATCAGCGTGTCATCATAGATGGTCAGTCATCAGAATGGTGTCCCGTTTCATCCAGAGTTCCACAGGGTACCATGCATGGCCCTCTCCTCTTCCTTGCCTTAATTAACGGCATTCCGACTGGCATCGCCTCATCTCTGCACCTCTTTGCCGACAACTGCTTAATATGCAGATGAATCTACTCCAGCAATGACAGCTATGATCGTAACAAGACCTCCGCCTCCAGCAATGGTCAGTAGACTGGCAAGTACAGTTTGATGTAGACAAATGCAATCTCATGAGATCCACACGTCGTCGCAACATCGTCAACATTCATTACCATCTTGTGTCAAGCTACCCATGCTTAGGATTGACCTTATCTAGTGATATGTCGTGGAAACAACACGTGCCAAAATCACAAGCAAAGCCTATAAGATACTTGGACTGCTTAAGCCGCAACCCATGAAACTCCTCTCAAGCTTACATGGGTTTAGTTAGACCCCATGTTGAATAGTATGGAGTCCCCATACAAACAAGGAAAACACTAGAGTTGAAAGCGTTCAGCGAAAGGCAGCGAGACTAGTCCTTTTCAGAGGTTCCAGAGAAGAGACAGTGTGACATCTATGTTAGATTACCTCGATTGGAGGTCACTACAATGGAGACAGGAAGCCGCTAGCCTCACCTTGGTCTACAACATCCGATCCAACCTTGTTGCCATCCAACCATCTGAGTTCTTATTTCCCATGCTACCAAACAACACAAGAGTTTATCATCAGCTGAAGTTCCAACTCATCACCAGTCGTACACAACTCTATGGCTCATCATTCTTTCCTCGAACTGTCCAGTTGTGGATTACACTTCCCGGTAACACCCTAACAGCACCAACTCTGGAGGCTTTTCGGTGTAGTGTGGCAGCCATCTTGTAACCAGTTGCTGTGATTTTTACTTGCACCACGTGTCGTGAACAAGGTTCACAAACATCACCCTCAGTTATTGACTCTATTCTTGTATACATTTGATGACTGTTGAGGCGCTATCTACTGTCGTTCTCCGCTAGAGCACCTGTTACCAACTTTACACTACGTTCATTTTAATGGCTCCTGCTGAAGGATACCCTGGTCACATAACCTTGCGGCGAAGTTACGATGTGTTTACGGCGTCAATTCAGCAGACGCCGATCGGACACCGGAGTCCGACCGGTAGAGACACCAGAAGCATGCTGCTTAATTTTGGCAAAAATGCGCGGTTTTCTGCCTTAAACTGTTAATATGAATACATATCCATAAGAAATAATATAGGAACATGCTTAAATTTGATGAACCTAACCCTAAACCTAACCATAGCTTACCCTAGGCCAACTAGGCCTACTCCAAACCGTAACCCTAGCCCAGAAACCATAACCCTAGTCCCTAACCTAACCCTTATCCTTGCCTTCTGACCCTAACCCTAACCATGACAACTAACCCTAGCCTCAACTGTAACCCTAACTCACAACCCTAACCCTAAACTCTAACATGAAACCCTAACCCTGCAAAGGCGCAAAAAGTGTACTGTAGGTTAAATTTGGCTATATTTTGTACTGATGTTCCGAGCTTTAAAGATCAATAACTTGACCAATGTTGATCTTTTGGGCTTAAACTTGGTATGTTATCAACATATGATCTAAACATTCAAACATACAAATAATGAAATTCAAGGTTGTTCCAACACCCAAGTTAAAATGCCTATTTTGTGTAGTTTTCTGGTAACAATGGGTCTAAGTTTGAGTTTTATATGAAAATATTATATATATCTAGGTAAAATGTATATAGATATTCACCGTCTTCTTCACGGAAGGAGCTTCAAGACAAGCATTTTTAAAGTTTGACCGTCATTTTATCATGCTGACTCTATGCTAAGTTTGCCAGAAAACACGCCAATTGAAGCATAGTATTGTTTAGAATATCATAAAACAGTGAATGAATTTGAATTGTTAATGTGTATATCTTGTTGATAGGTGGTTCCTTTCCACCATGTGATATCTGTCGAGAACCTTTTTTGTTATCAATTTACAAGAAGTTGGTTGAAAAACATGCCATCTTCTTAATTTTGGCGAAAATGCGCGGTTTTCTGCCTTAAACTGGCCAATTTTAGTTTATTTTAGACCAAAATAACATTAAATTCATATCCGATCCAACATCTCCAACATTACATAGAGATCAAAGAATACACATCCATAAAAAATGATATAGGAACATGCTGAAATTTGATGAAACTAGCCCTAATTCCTAAAAAAAATTGTTTGATTGGCGTAACCCAACCGACCCTATTTTTACCACCGGCCCTAAATATTTTTATTTTTTTGAGCATGGTAAAAAACAACCTCCAAATCCCAAATTTGATGGGAATCGATTCATGGTGGTCCGAGATATGGCAGGACATTCAAAATGACAAATAAAAGATGTGTTACAGAAAAAGTTGAGATGTTTTTGTATATGTGTCGTATATTTGGTGTTCTTTTAGGTGAAACATAAACTTTAAAAAATATTTAAAAAATCCAACCTACCAACCCTATTTTTTTCTATGTTACGCCAATCAAACAAATATTTTTTAGGCCTAGCCCTAATCCTAACCATAGCTTACCCTTGGCCCACCGTAGGCCTACTCCAAACCCTAACCCTAGCCAAGTAACCCTAACCCTAGTCCCTAGTCTCTAACCCTTACCCTAGCCTTCTGACCCTAACCCTAACCCTGACAACTAACCCTAGCCCCAACCCTGATCCTAACCCTAATTTCCCTAACCTGTAACCCTAACCCTGAATATGCGCAAAAAGTGTACTGTAGGTTAAATGTTGCTATATTTTGTACTGATGTTACGAGATCAATAACTTGACCAATGTTAGGGCTGAAACTTAGTATGTTATCAACATATTATGAAAATACAAATAATGAAATTCAAGGTTGTTTGAATGGTTATGGGAGACACTCGGTCTCATTACACCGGGCCGCGCTGTATGTGCATTTGCTTTTCAGTCCATGAGTGCGGGAAACCCCCAACATCAAAGCCCGGCTTCAACGTATATCTTCAACATTTCTCTCACTTCAAGAAAGAGCAGTTATTATAATAATCTTTCATTACTTGTTTTTGTGTATGATTATGATTAACCTGTTGGCCATTTTCACGAAAAAGTGGACATGAGAAAAATATTGAAAAAAGGATGTAACTATTCAATGATAAATGCTACCACCATATATTTGGTATCAAAAGAAAGCTATTTTGAAGCTCTTTAAAATGAACTTAATTTTGAAAAGACTGAACAAAAATGTCTATGAAATTTATTTAAAAAACGCAATTTTTGGTCAAATTTCTTGATTTTCATAATGAAAAGTAGTGATTTATATTTAATTTTTTCAACCCATTCTTGGTTGTTTACTTGAGTGTTATTGTTCTACATGGCTTATATAAGGATCAAATTTACACATAAGGTTGTATTTTTTGTTACTCCTGACCAGGCTTTACGGCTCAGTGCACCCAAATATCAGCGGACAAATTGTCCTTCCGTGACCGTCCTTCCGTGACCATGATCCCTTCGCATTTCGCATTGTTAAAACATAACCGTAAGGAATATTTTAAAGTGTATTGTGGCAAAGTATTGCAGAAACGCCAAGCAATGCATTCAGTAACTTTGAAATAAAATTTCTTCATAAATTTCATGAACATTTTCAAAAATGTACTTAAGGTGAAAAACCATGTCCGTTTTGCTGTCCATCCGTGACCGACCTCATTAATATGCATATTTTGCGACAGAGAAACTTTTATGAAAAAATTCCTGTTGAATGTGAATGGTTTCAGGTATACTCAACTAAATATGGAATAAGTTTTATTTTATCTAATTCAATTTTGGTAATGTATGTGTTTGAAATACAGAAAAATTCTGTGATTGTCCTTCCGTTACCGTGAAAATGCCCTGTTGGTTTCCAAATGGGGACGAACAGACCAGTGTGATGACAGAAGGTAACGGGAACCCACTGTCATTAATTTTTCCAAGAAAACGTTATGAGGCACAGAATGAGAAAGAGAAGAAAGCCTTTCGAGGTGGATGTTGAGACCCACAGGATGCCCACCCGTAATGCTACACTGTTAGAACGTTGGTTCAACTATGAACAACCCAACTTCTGGGTAAATAATCACCAACGTTGCGTACAATGTTGGCTAATTACCTAACTGTTGGGTAAAAGTTTTAGCTAATTACCCAAATATTGGATAAAATTTCATCAACAGTTGGTTAATATTATTTACCCAACAATTGGGTTGTTCATAGTTTAACCAACGCTAAAAAATTGCCCAACAGTATAACAGTGTATTCGGGAAGAGGAAGCAGCAACGGAGAGATTTGCCCATGACGATGGTACCCCAAACTCCACTCCGGAAAGGATATCATTTGATGGCAGGACGTCGAAACCGTCTGTTCTTAACCTGTGCATGCTGTGCAAGAAGAAGCAAGTGCTACGTTAAGGCACTTGGAACATGAGATCAATGAATCAGCTAGGAAAACTGGAACTCTTGATAAAAGAGCTTAGTAATCTAAACCTGAGCATAGTAGGACTATGTGAAACCAGATGGAAAGGAGAAGGAGTTTTCAACCCAGATAAAGAAACATCTATTGTCTTCTCAGGAAAGGATAGCGGCAAAAGTGAAAGTGGTGTAGCAATCCTACTCAGAAACGAAGCCAAAAATGCATATACTCCCATATCACATGTATCAGACAGAATTATAATGGTGAAACTGAAGGCAAAACCTAAACCCTTCACCATCATCCAGGTTTATGCCCCCACATCAACACATGATGCGAACACTATTGAGCAATTTTATGAACTACTTCAAACAACTGTAGACAAAGTCAATAGCGGTGACATACTGGTGATTATGGGAGATTTCAATGCCAAGATTGGAGAAGGTGAAGACAACAGATGCGGAGTAGGCAAATTTGGCCTTGGAGTAAGAAATAAAAGTGGTCATAAGTTGGCAGAATTCTGCCATGTCAACAGCCAGGCATTAACCAACACAATGTTCGACCACCATAAGAGGAATCTATACACCTGGATATCTCCTGGGGATAGGTACAGAAACAAAAATTGATTACATCATGATACGGCATAGATGGAAGTCAAGTATAAAAGATGCAAAAACTTTCCCAGGTGCTGATAGTGACACTGACCACATTCTGTTAGTTGCTAAGATGCAAATAAAGTTGTCTAAAATCAAGAAGACATCAAGGCCAGCAAGACTGACTGTAAAGTCGCTTGAAGATCCAAGAATTGCCAAGTCTGAACTCATCTGAGCCAAAATTCAAGAAAGAACTCTCAGAAACAGAAACAAACAAGGACATTTCATCTGAAACTTTGTGGTCAACCTATAAGACAGTACTTAAGGAATCAGCTGATGCAACTCTGTAAAGTAACAAGACGTGCCAAGAAGCCCTGGATCAGTGAAGATGTTCTCCAACTAGCAGAAGATAAGAGCAAACTAAGACGTGATAAAGGTACTAAAGCCAAGGAAGAAAGGTACAGGGAATTAAGGGGTTTTCTCTGAGATGCAGTTGCTCACGACTGCGGGATAACGATTTTTTACATAAATAGTAAAAAGTCAAAATAATTGTTGCATCCGATTTGCGTGCGTAAATTTCAATGCACACTGAACGCATGCTATACTAAAGCGTTTGGTTAATCACGCGCCGCATCGTTGCACGAGGAAAATTATGCAGACGCAGATGACAATCAAAGTAATCAAATTTTATCAAAAAAATACCAGTTTTTGTCATTTTTCTTGAAAACTAACACGGTGACCATATTTTTTTATTTCAGTATTTTGAAGAGCGCAAAAAGTGCTTTAACATATGTAAAAATTAAAAAAATAAATGGAGGATTTACTATTTTACAAGCACATTATGATCGACATTTTGGAGTTTTCCCTATACTTTGTATGGTTAATCGGGTGATTTTTTGGGAAAACATGTACTTTTTGAAATGCCTGTATCTCAGAAACGAGCACGGTGACCTATTATTTTTATTTTAGATTCGTTATCAGCACAAATAAATCTACCAAATACTAAATTTTCAAGAAAATAAATGGAGTATTTCTTTCTTAGAGAAAACCCCTTAAGATCAGAAATTCAAAGGAAGATCAGACGGGAAAAGCAATTTGGCTGGAAGAAAGATGCAAAGAAGTAAATGATTTCAACATAGCTGGAAAATCCAAAGAAATGTACAAAGCCATCAAATCGGTTAAGTTCAATCCCAGAGAGGCACAGCAAGCATGTATCAAAGACAAAAACGGAGTCATCTTAGATCAAAGAACAGACATCCTAGACCGATGGAGAGAGTATGGAGCTGAGCTCTTTAAAAAACCACCCAATGAAAGTCCATTGATAGAAGAGAAGATTCCTGAACAAGATCAAGAACCAACACCACTTCTCTCAGAAGTTGAACATGCTGTCAAACAACTTAGAGCAGGGAAGTCTCCAGGGATTGATGGAATACCAGCAGAACTTGTGAAAACAACAGGTCCATATGGCATCAAATTCCTCCACAACTTGTGTGTTAGCATATATGGACTTCCTGCCATTTGCCAGATGAATGGAAGGTACAGGAATTTGTTGTTCTGTTCAATATTAAATCCGGGGACCAGAAACTGTGTTAAACTATGGACAATTGCCCTCATAAGTCACACCAGTAAGATCCTTCTTATAATCATAGTCAACAGAATGAAACAAAAGCTGGAGCAAGAGCAACCAGAAGATCAGGCTGCATATAGGAAAGGAAGAGGGACCAGAGATATGCTTGTGTGTCTACAAGTTCTACTTGAGAAGGTGATTGCCATGGATCAACAAGCTTTTATCATGTTTATTGACTACTCAAAGGCATTTGATTCTGTGAGCAGCAACAAACTATTCGACATCTTCTTAGATACGGGCTTTCCAACACACATCGTTGCATTACTCCAATCTCTCTACGTAAACCAAAGAGCTAAAATCCGATGGAATGGTGAACACACAGAAGAGTTTGAAATTGGAAAAGGAGCAAGACAGGGCTGCATATTATCACCTTACCTCTTTGTTACGTACACGGAGACTGGGATGAGGGAAGCAGAAGCCGATCACTACGGCATAAGTTTTGGCGGGAGAGGCATTTCAAACCTTAGATATGCCGACGACACAGCACTTATTGAATCTTCCAAAGATGGGATTGAAAACCTCACTCATGCAGTCAATAATGCTGGAAAGAAACTCAATTTTGCATCTAAACGTCAAGAAGACCAAACTACTAGTTGCTGGCAGTGGCACCTCCAACTCCAGATTGATGATCAGACTATAATACCTATTGCTCCAACGATATAAAGACAAGAATTGCCATAGCGAAAAAGAGGATGGTTAATTTGCACACACTTTGGGATGACAAGAACATCTCCTCTTGCCTGAAAATGAAACTGGTCAAAACCCTTGTCTTGAGTGCTATGCTATATGTTGCAGAAAGCTGGACACTACTCAAAGCCGATATTAATCGCATCATGGCTGCGGATATGCCGGTGGTTTTGGAGAAAAATGCCGAAGATCAGCTGGAAACATAAAAGAACTAACCTCGGTGTTCTTCAAGAACTGGACACTGAAAGAGAACTCCTTGGTAAAGTGATCCACCTCAAGATGGGTTATTTTTGTCACATTCTGCGTGGCAGTGGAAGCCCTTTAGCAGCACAAATAATTGAATGCCAATTAGAAGGAAAAAGAAAAAGAGGCAAGCAAAGAAAGTAGTGGTTTGATTACATCAAGGAATGGATTTGTGCAGATGAGGTCGCCAATCTTCAGCAGATGAAGGAGGCAGACAGGTAGACAGGTAGGTAGGTATGATTAACTGGTAATTAGTGAAGAGTAAACAATTTATTGAATCAAAATTCAATGTCACTTTATTATCTGTGTAGATTAAATGTATGTAATGAATGTGTTGATTAGTGAATTCTCACCTATTGAAAACAACAGGTAGAATTAAGTCTCATTAAGATATACAGGTAAGGAGGGATTGAGTTATTTACACCATCATATGACCAGAAATTGTGCAAGGTGACGAATTTAACACCCATGACTGAGAATTATTAACATTTTGTTAATGGGGAATTAATGTTGAGGATAGTGTAATTAAATATGCAGTGGTACAAACTACCAACTTTGTGTTCCATTTTAAAAGCTTTACTGTGGTGATTGTTTTAAGACATCAACATGACCATCAAGGATGGACTGAGGAAGGAGGGGCAAAACTATCAGATTCAATGGAAAGTACAAACTTTACACTATGATATCCCTGGAAATCCTCTGACCTTTTCTACCCCCTCCAATGAATTTGTCTTTAAAAATGCCACCGATCTTACACCAAAATTCCACAGCATTTATTCATTACACTTACTTTCTGTTATCGCTCAGCAGCAGTAGCATTTATAAAGTTAATAACACATTGAATTTTATACCAATAGGTCCTGAATTTATATCTTCCACTATTTGTGGTGAGCTGCTTGGATTAGAATGGCAAAGTAAATGATTTATTTGCTTGTCGGACATTTTCTTCATGAAAAATTAAAAGTTGTGCAATAATAAGTTTGTGTTTATCTACTGTATTTTCATCTCTTTTATCTCTGTTTGTAGAATCTGAAACAAATATACCAATGTTGGTATATTTGTCTCAGGTAGAACAATTGTTTAGTCAGAATTTGCAAACCAATAGGTGGTTATGGTCTGGTGTAGACCAGAGGTCTAGTGTAGAACAGAGGTATGGTGTAGACCTATAGAACAGAGGTCTGGTATAGACCAGAGGTCTGATGTAGACCAGAGCTCTGGTTGTTTAGTCAGAATTTGCAAACCAATAGGTGGTTATGGTCTGGTGTAGATCAGAGGTCTGGTGTAGACCAAAGGTCTGGTGTAGACCTATCGACCAGAGGTCTGGTGTAGACCAGAGGTCTGATGTAGACCAGAGCTCTGGTTGTTTAGTCAGAATTTTCAAACCAATAGGTGGTTATGGTCTGGTGTAGACCAGAGGTCAGGTGTAGACCAAAGGTCTGGTGTAGACCTATCGACCAGAGGTCTGGTGTAGACCAGAGGTCTGATGTAGACCAGAGCTCTGGTGTAGACCAGACCTCTGGTGTAGACCAGAGCTCTGGTCTACATCAGACCTCTGTTCTATACACCAGACCTCTGGTGTAGATCAGAGCTCTGGTGTAGACCAGACCTCTGGTGTAGACCAGAGGTCTGGTGTAGATCAGAGCTCTGGTGTAGACCAGAGGTCTGATGTAGACCAGAGCTCTGGTGTAGACCAGTGGTCTGGTGTAGACTAGAGCTGCAGACCAGATCTCTGATGTAGACCTGAGGTCTGTTTGACACTTGATAGGCAGGATCAGATACCAGTAGTGTGTACCATATTGTGAAAGGCTGTATCTCATCAGTGTATATCAGGATCTACATGATCTAGATGATTAAATGATATAGTAACTTTTGATGTACGTATATATGTGATAATTATGCAATGGGCAATAAATAAACCATACCACCCCATACATGTAAAATGCTTTCCTGCATTCTAACGCAAAAGAGACTTGGCTCATAGCTTACATGCGCCAAGGTGGAGTATTCGAACAGGGGAATAGATAAGTGTCTTTTAGCATTATTTATATATCAATTATTTTGTCAATCAAATTTTGGTTGACACTTTTTAATCTACTCTAATTAAAAGATCATAAGGTGGATTTAAACGAAATTTGGAGAGGAGAAGAGTATGCATGTCTGCAGATTTGAGAAAGGTGTCTTTGGAAAATATGCTAATCATTATTTTTGTATTCCTGGTATGGCCTATCATAACTTGATTAAAAAAAATATCCCAGACGAGTATTGAATATTAAAGGCATTAGCCATGATCACCAAAGTGAAGTTTAACATTCCTCAACACCTACTGAATTTGTTGCATTTTTAGAAAGTACTTCACCTACTAACTAACATCCATATAAATTCTTGTTGAACTATCAACATTTGTAGCAAAACATACAATTATTCTGTGCTTTGAATTTTTCATCCTCCGGGAAATGAAAAATTCAGTGATAGTGTTTCTAGAAATAAATTACTAAATTCTTAAAATTAAATCTTCGTTGTTACTAACAATATATTTTAGTGAAGAAATCATGTTGTTAAGTTTATTTAGCTTCCTAAAGAATAATGTTCCCTTTTAGAACAACAGGCGTATACATTTTGGCTTTCCCCCCGCCCCTGACCCCCACCAAGGGGCTCTGTATTCACAGTACCCACAAATATACGTGTTGAACACCCTTAGAATGCAAAAAACGCTAGGGCTTCAGGGGGCTTCGCCCACTGACCCCCACCAAGGGGCTCTGTCTTCACATTACCCACACTATGTGTTAGGAACACCCTTAGAATGCAAAAACGCTATGGCTTCAGGGGACTTCGCCCCCTGACCCCCACCAAGGGGCTCTGCAGCTCTGTCTTCAAATTACCCACAAAAAACCGTTTAGGAACACCCTTAGAATGCAAAAAAACGCTAGGGCTTGAGGGGCTTCGCAAAAAAGAATGCAAAAAACGCTAGGGCTTCAGGGGGCTTCCCCAACCAAGG
>JXSR01S034225.1:57972-69488 GCA_000969725.1 Ophiothrix spiculata
CACCCATAGCTTTATTTAGTAAGGAAACAATAAATACGTCATGAACGACTTACTAAATATTCATATATATGGATACTTATGTTTATGGATATCAATACGTCAGAATTGATAGCAGTTAATCATACATTAGCATCAGTATTTTATTGGGGAATATAAATACAACTGTTAGGCCTGAAACATTTAAAAACGAATATATCCAAATTGAGGAAGACGGGATATAAAAATCGCATCATTTGGAGGAAAAAAAGGGGGTCAAAACAAGTCATCCTGGTGCTCATGGTCAATCAATCAATCAATCAATGATACAAGTACTTGGGGATCAATTGCTTTATGTGACTTCCAAATCACGGAGCAAGTAGAGTTAAGTTTTTTGCCCAAGGAAACAAGGAGACGAAAACCGCCCGGCCCGGGAACCCACAACCTCTGTATGGTCGTTTGGTATAATGATTAGGTTTTTGCCCGTATTTAAACTTGCGCAAACACTTTTGACCAAGAGTGTAGCTGTTCTGGAGCAGTACTGGTCAAGGTGAAATTTTGAGAGCTGTATGTAGGATATATAATTGAACTGAATGAGCAGATTATTCTCCTTCATCACATTTAGGGTGAGCTCTATCCCTCACCTGCCCCTCAGAAAGCAGCTTGCTCTTTTTACCTAACTGACTGTTCAAACTGCAGAAAAAAAAAGATAATCTGCAATATCACTCTATAAGGCCAAAAAAAATAATTGTTGTGTTGCCCTCAAGTGGGATTTCTGAAAAATTGAGTCGGTCGGTCGGTCAGAAAATAATTTTTATTTTTAATTATTTTGATAAAAAGCACTTAAGGTACCAAATTTGGGTGCATTTTCTACTATTTTCAAAATATTTTCTCAAAAAACACCCAATCTGAGCAAAATTGGGTGCTTTCCCAAACCTAATATTTTTTTTTAAATTTTTGAATAGGGTCGGTCACTGCGGGCAACATAACAATTAATTTTTTTTGGCCTAACTTAATTGTAGCACTCCAAATGCAACTATTACAATTTAATAATTTTCAGAGCTTTATTTTTGTATTCTTATTGTTAAATCATTATTTTTAGTGTAAAATTTATGTAGTGTAACCATCATTATAATGTCCCCTCCATACATCTTCCTGGTAAAGTACATGCTTCAATCTGTCTGTCATAGTGGATTTGAGGGTGGGCTGAGTTTGTGCCACTTTACTGTGTGAAACATTCGTCTCTCACAATAATATTCATGTCATTAACTCTTTCATTCCAGAAAGCCGGTCACAGCGGCTCGCAAAATCATGCATGATTGGCCAGAATTTTTTTCCAGTGTAACCAATAAAAAATGTCTGTAAAAAAATACAAGGCAAAGAAAATTGAAATTTTGCCTGTAACTGCCTGATACGAAGAGATATCTAGCACCATCATCAATTTTGGCAAAAAGAATAATCCTTCCGATCTACAGCTATCATAAGTGAATATCTGGTGGCGCTCTGAGCGGCTTTCCGTCTGCATAGAGTGTTTAATTGTGAAAATGAAATTCCGGAGAGAAAGAGTTAATATTGACGCAAAATTAAGATATCCAAATCTTTTAGATTTAAAGGCAAATTAAAGCAATACTATAAGATTTTGATCAAAAATGGTTTATAGTAAAAACAGCATAAGATGTAGGAATGTGACATTCTAAAAGCGTTTTTAAGTTTATTTTGTCGGGAAAAAAATGGTTTTGCCACCAAAAAATGGATAAAAAGCACATGCATGCTTTCCTATACTAATATATATGGTATTAAATTTGGGATCCCGAATTTAATTCAACAAATGGTCATAACAGAAAAAAGTAAGCATCTTTGAGCCAAATCGTTTGGAGGGTATTCATATCTACCAAAAACAAACCAAATAAGCCCAAAAAATCAAAAGTCATGGGTGACAGGGGGCGCTTCATTTTTAATACTTTATAGTATTGCTTTAATAGTAGTATTCATCATAATATTTTGGTCCTTGCATTCTATATTCAAGTGTTTGCCTGAAAATTTGTGAAAAAGAGAAAGTTACTATAAATTGTGCAAACCTCATTACTTTCCTGCTTATCATTGGATGAGCTCATAGTCTGAAGGACTCGATTGATTGTACAAAGCAATTTCTATTTTTGTAGATGTTGCTTCAACTAAAACTGTAATAAAAATAGTAAAAAATGTGAGTTTGTAGCTAGGTGTTGACTTGAGTTTGAACCAGACATGTTCAATTATGGTGTGTATCATTATGCTGTCACCTGTAGACCGAAAATAACACGATAGGACTCATGGGACACCGTAGACAGGGAGACACATAAATGCCTTCTTCCTTACAAACATACTTATGAGGAGGTGACTTGAGTAGTGAGTTACGACTAGGAGAGTTATGACTAATTGAGTTTAAGGTTTTGTGTTTTGTTTCATTTATTGATAGACTCACCAGGTATACACTGTATGCAGGGCCCCAAGGAGCATTCGCACAGGGGACCAACGGCTTAACGTGACTCTCTGAACCACGGAGCAATTAGAGTAAAGTTTCTTGCCCAAGGAAATAAGTAGACCTAAACCGCCTGGCCCGGGGCCCGAACCCACAACCTCTGTATTACGAGACCCGTGCTCTAAGGCGCTCGTCCACGCTCCCCTCATGATAGATGATAATTCGTAATTGGCATCAGTTCAGTCCTCATAGAAACTCCTACATGTAAAAAACTTCTTAGCTACAGGGGTAGTCCTTTCTGACTAATTATTGTCCTTTTTCACTGCTCCACCATAGTGTATATGCTTGTTTGTATGCTGTGTGAAAAAAGACGATTTAATTAATCATTTAAATTAAAAGACAAGATAACTGAGTAAGGGAAGCTGTTATGCTGTTTTATTTATTTTCAGCCTATTTTTTAGGAAAATTTTTACAGGCCTTTCTTTCCTTCACTTTTTCAGGCCTTTAAAACGTTTTGTCACTTACATCCCTGATGACCAATAGATGATACATATCAGTCAATGATTGATTATAGACATAGGAATTTACATTATAAGTCATATGTGACCCATCATATCGAAAGGTACCTTAAAGGGGCATTGGACAAGTTCAGCATCATCCCCAAACTTTTCCCCAAATATTTTGAGATTTTTGCATCATTTAAAGTATTAGCAATAATAATGACAGCGTGCAAAGTTTCATTGTCAAATTCAAACCCTATATCAAAACATTTACATATTCACTTATTTGTAATTATCGTTGTCGACAACGATAAACACTGCCCTCTATAGTTGAATTTTTAGAATTGGCCTTTTCAGGGGATCGAATGAAAATTACAGATTTCTTTTCGTTTTTCTGCAATCTATGATGTGAAAGGAATGTTAAACAAACAAATCTTAGGCTCTTTCTCATTGTATAGCACCAATAAATACGTTTAAAGAATAGCCTCATACCCAAAATCAACAAATAAGATAAAATTCAAATTTTTGACTTTTTTGAAGGTTTTGATCAACATTTTCCCGATATCTGGTAATTGACTGTTATTTTCTAACATAGGAAGTGTAAATTATCCACAAACAAAATCTCAAAATTTTGTCCAATGCCCCTTTAATAGCGGCATAGTAAATTACGAGATACGGGCTATTGAAGCTGAGCATAGTCAAAAATCACATCCACATATAAAAAACTTAGTCGCATTTGCTCTTTGCACACACTCTCACTGTTTTTCCTGTGCAATCTTTAATGGGCCAAATGCACAGCGCATAACATTTAACATTGCAACATAAAATATTAGTATGATTTAATACCATCCCGGCATGGATTCTAATCTATAAAAGTTTCTCTTTAAAATGATATAGGTTTTGTCAGTAATCCAAACCCAGAACACATTGTAAATTTTGTTCCAAAAACACCTCAAAACCTTGTATTTTCCGTGTTTTTTTACTCCAAATGCATGATCCACACACATATTTGCAATGTTTTTCAGAAAGTTGGTTCACTAAATTCAACAGCACTGGAGGGAATTTGCCTGTATCGACCCATCTCGGAGTTATTTTTGTTCTGCGATAATTTATGAAAATATCCATATAACATATACCCTCATTGGTCAATGGGAACACGTTGTAAATTTAGCTACCAATAAGGGACCGCGTTCTGTCTCCAATTTTCAGTCCGGGTTTTAGTGACCTTTGCTTATTGATTTTTCCGTAGTGTCCTTTTGCTTACCCACACTTGAATGAGCAAAGTAAATACCAGACACGGAATGAATATCTCTCTTTGCTGTGTGCATTGTGCATGTGTAGGCCTATGGCAAAAATCTTTTCTGCTGAATTTCTGGCCAAAGTTTTTAATATGAGGTCGAATTTTAATTTCATCAGAAACGTTACCTTTGAAGTGTACTCTATCATATTAATCAGGCTCCAACATCCAAAACATAAGATTAATTGGTTAAAAAACAAGATACAAATCCTTTCTCCATTCAAGTTTTACCAGTACAGTAACTTTAAAAACTTGATTTTCTCAGAACTATAGTTTTCTGAATCAGCTTGATGCCTTTTACTAATTTGGATGCAACTTTGCAATCGAACATCCAATAACTAAAAGCAAGGTGTCATTTTAAAGCTTAAAATATCTATCAGATGAGACCAAAAAATCAATTTTCACTTTGGGACCCTTAAGGTACCTTTCGATATGATGGGTCACATATATGATTATGACTCGATGTGTCAAAAAAAGAAAAATGTTACGAGCCAATCCAATCAAAGAGTTTTTCATTTCTACTTAAAGATTTGCAAACTCTAAGTTGCTTGCATAATATTTGACATTTACTGATGATAACTCGATTGAAGGCATTTCACCTTTTCACCAACTTAGAACAAACACCCTGTATCAGGTAGTTCTCACTTATCTCCATTTATAAGCTAATTTGTGGACAGGTATTTATAAATAAAGATAGTTGATTTGTCCCTTTTTACTCTCAGACACCTTAAGCTTATGCAGGATGTTTGTACTTGCATTAGGTAATCCTAGGAGTAATCTCCTGGGCCCAATCATTGAGTCGTGGTGACAGGGATTAGCTAGCGGTATAGGGAAGGTATTACAGTGTCCGTGCCATTGCTGATTGCAACTGATAGCAAATCTGTAATAGTTTTTGCTATATATTATTATCCAAGACAATTTACTATCTGGGGATCAAGTTGTTCCTCTAGAGTTATAAGCTTAAAAGCAATTTTGGTTAAATTAACACATCTGAAATTATACTGAAGTATCATTTTTAGCTTTGCCTCAAAACCCCAGGGGGGTGGGGTACTTACATTGACAGAAGGTACGGGTATGTGCTGCCCTTGGAGACCCCCTTTTCACGCCTCTTCTCCCGCCAAGATGCTCTTTTCAAGATTACTTCAGTTCCCAAGACCCCATTTTCAAAGAAAATGACTCAAAAATGTCTTTTTTTATGTTTTCAAGCTAATTTTGAGCTAAATAGTCGTATTTTTATAGGAAAAAGGCAGTTCCTGAGACCTCAATCCGGGAAAAAATCAGTTCCATAGACCCTATTTTTGACCAAAAATCCGTTCTGCAAGACCCTATGTTCGACATCGCGGATCTCACATACCTACCTTCTTTTTTTTTTCGAGTACCCCCCCGGGCTCAAAACAGGCTGATGAAGATTAGATAACATATCTAACACAAACCAAATCCACTGATCCAATTTTTGAAACAAACAATGCCAGTTTTGTGACATGTATATAGCTGTACTGGGAACTCTGCACTGCAGGGATAAAAGGTTAGACTAGAATATGTTGCCAGGGGATAACATTTCTCGATAAAGTGGATTTTGATAAAGATACTATGAATATTAGATGTGTCTCTTTGATACAATAGCACTTACTTGCAAATTTCCATGAAATATGATTTAAATCTATACACTTTTAATAGCACTATACGACATGATTTTCTCTTTTCTTATCATATCCATGGTAAACTATAAACCACAGTTGTTTCTGCTTAACTCCACCATGCCATTTATAATCCAGGGGATTTATAGTGCACTATGCCTCTCTGATTGTAATTCCACATGGCCTCAGCCATAATTTGTGGCCCAAGTAAGCTTTATTCGACACCATCCATCACAATTTCAGGTTCTGCAGCAACCTCTGAGGCGCTGAACCTTGATCAACCCCATATTTAAACAATCGCAGCCTGGATCAGCTTCACAAGTTTCATGTGGGTTTTTACGAGACAATAAGCACATTCAATTTTGGCATCAGCAGGATTTGATTCTGATTCTTCTGCAGCACAGGTGAGCGATTGAGCGCCTTGCCAGGAACTAATGTAATAGCATTTGTATCTCATCTCTGAATCTATAGACCAATTAAGACTTGAGATAAGTAACTTATCTCAGACCAATATATTATTGTTTTTTTAATGGAATTTAGCAAGAGATGTGCCCTATATTATGATGTGCGTTCATACTTTAGGATAAAGAACGATAGAAATGGTACTGATATGTATGCATTAATTGCCAGATTTTGATGCTATGGATCATGCAATCTATACCCTATAAAGTGCTAAGCTGACATTAGTGATTTACCAATTGTTATTTATCCCATTTGATTTTACTATGAACACCCTGGTATATAGTAATTGACCACCGTTAATTAACCAATCAAGATACTTTTAGTTACCCCCTGCTTGTTCATGAAATATGGGCAAATATCAGATGCCATATTCTGTTGGGCGAATGGTATATGGCATCAGACCCTAGACCCACTTTTTAAAAGTGTACATGATTTTTAATAGCCTCGTTGGTAAACCTACCATCAAAAATAATAACTGTAAAAGCCTTGTAAACAAAGCATTAAAAACCCTGAGATACAACTGTGATGCGTACCTGGTTGGATCTGTATGATCTGCGTGCGTATGCTCACGTTGAGATAACTGCGTAAAAGCTGCATTACACGCAATACACTCTTACGCAGCAGTTTAAACAACGCATACATTATCAGTTCAATAGATAAATATAGCAGCATGCGTATGTATAAGTCATGGAATACAGGATATATTCCGGGCTTGGTATATATTTATTACTGAAAACCATGAATACAAGTTATGTGTTTGACCAATGAGATTACAGAAATCATGTACACTAAAGGATAATTGCCTGTATTTCGTGAACAAGCAAGGGGGTAACTAAAAGTATTTGTATGGTTGAATTTGTCTTCCATTTATTATCAATTTATAAGAAAATGTTAGGTTTGCTGCCATGGACTTAAGGGTGGATTTGTCATTTTGCCATGGACTTGTTATGTGTAATTCAATGGTCCGAAGTAGATCAATCAACTGCTTGGTGTAATTACTTGATAATCCTTGCTGGTCTGTAGCAGTAGGATATCAATCCAAAACGGTATGGTTGACATGTAGGCGATGTTAAACCAAACTTTGCAGTTGGTCAAGTGTTTGAAATAGATAATGAACCTCACACTTGTTAGCACTTTGTCATTTGGGGATTAAACAGAACAAGCTGAGCATATGCGCTTTGAGATATGTGTTATTTAAAGGGTGTCCAAAAAGTCCCTTTGTTACTTTAAATTGGTATAATGATAATGCAAGAACGAAAAATCACATTGCAAAACCAAATACATATTTGAAAACTAGAAGCTTGGGAAAGTTTTATGATACCAAATACAACCCCCTTGATCATTCTAAATTACCCTATTCACTCGTCTAATTCAACTATTTTTCATCTGACAATATCCTTAAATTAACAAAATCCCCATTTCCAAAGGTTTAACAAATAGTCATACTCTATGACCAACACTTCATTTAAATTATTTTAACAATTTTTGGCAAGCTAGTATGAAAGCGCTCAACTGTAACGTGATCTAAATTCAGAAAATGAGTAGTTGAATTAAACAAGTGGATACGGTATCTTAAATGGACATAATATTTAGAACCAATAATTTGCTACACCATAAATCGAATTCCAGGTTTAAAAGCGATTGTAATCACTAAATAACGATCACCAGAGGATGGAAAGATTCAATAAATAGCTTAAGGGCCCTGTCAACCCTTCATTTTCAGAAATGGGTTATGGACTCTAACTCAGCGACGGATAATTATATCCAAATCAAAGTATACATTTCTAGAAGTGGATTTGCATACTGAACATGATGGTCAGCTTATTTTTGGACCAAAATGTGAAATTATTGCCCTAAGGTCCAAAAAAGGTCAAAAAATCATGTTTTTGGCCCAAAATTTTACGGGAAAGCTATCTAAATTTTAAACCATTTTACTTTTTAGAATCTAGAAAGCAATATCTAGGAGCGCATTTCTCAAATTTTTGATTTATATCTTAATTTTTGAAATATTGCCAAAAATAGGTCAAAATGTGGCATATTTTGACAAAAATGGTGTCAGGAGTGGGATTTTTGACATTTTTTGGACCAATATTTGGTGATATCTCAAAAACTAAGAAAAAAATCAAAGATTTGAGAAAAGCGATCCCAGATATTGCTTTCTAGATTCTAAAAATTAAATTTGTAAAAATTTTTACTGAGGCAAAATTTAGTTAGCTTTCCCGTAAAATTTTGGGCCCAAAACATGATTTTTGGACCCTAGGTCCAAAATTACGCATTTTGGTCCAAAAATGACCTGACCATCATGTTCAGTATGTAAATCTGCTTCTAGAAATGTATACTTTTATTTGAATCTAATTATCCATTGCTGAGTTATAGAGCAAAAAACATTTATGAAAAAAGCCTTAACAGGCCCCTTAATGTTTAAATAGGAATTTGTGAGGTAAGTTGGTGAGTTTAGATAGCCACATGGTATTGATAAGAGAAAAATTACCCAAGCTTTCTAGTTATCATATATGTGATGACTCGCCTCGAAAAGCAAAAAATAGAGAAAATAATAATAAATTTCCAGCAGATTTTCCGTTGTAAAATTTAATTTTCTCGATCAATTTCAACAAGTAAGGTGTCATTTTAAAGCTCACAAAATGCTGCAAGAGATGAAATGAAAAAAACTAAATTGTTATCATCTGCACAGTCCCTCCTTTCGGGGTGAGCCATCACATAATGTATTTTGTTTTGCAATGCAATTTTTAGTTTTTATAAGTCATTTTAATTTAAAGTAGTAAATGGACTTTTTGGACACCCTGTAGAATGGGAAGTTTAGTGCGGCCATGTCCTTTTGCGGCCATCACATTATTGGACATAGGGCCAATTTAGACTTATCTAAAAATGAACTCTTAGAATGGGAAGTTTTATGATAACAAATTTAAGTAACTTCATGCAGTATATACTCTGTAGTAAATAAAGCAGCATTTGCACATTTATATAAATGCTGCAAAATGACCATCTATTCTATAAAACACATTGATTAGGCATAAAAAAAAAACAAGTTTGTTTCCTGTCGGTGGTCAAAAAACCTAAATGCGAAATGCGTTTTTTTATTTTATTTTGTTTTCTTTTTTTTCTATTGTTCAAGAGGTGCTAAGGCAAATTTTGATTGAAAATTCGCATGGTTGATGATTTTTTTCAGTAAGAAACCTCTCCGGTTTCAAGTTTTTGTTGAAAAGAAAACACTTTTTTAGTAAAAACTTTGCAATTTTCCCCGTTCTTTTTATCAAATTGGCTTTTTTGATTTTCGTTTTCTAAAATATCAAATAAAAAAGTGAAATGCGCAAATAATGACGCCAAAACGAAATGCGCGCGGCGCACGGGAAACAAACTTGTTTTTTGTTTTTGCCTTATAATTGCATGAAAACAAGCAGCAACACTGGTCACACTACTGAAAGGGATACATTTACGGGTTTTAAGCTGTAAATGTAGCCCTTTAAAAAAAGTTAAAAGTAGAATTTTTTGTGGAAAGAATGAACATTTCAATCTCATATGATATGAAACTCAAATTACATGATGCATGGATTTTGGTTGAATTACCAATCATGAGGCCCTACTTGTTAAAATTTATTTGGAGCAAAATATTCTAGTCATAATTTTAATCGGCCTCTGGCATAGTAAAATAACATTTACTGACTAATTGACTTTACAGGGGGAGGGAGGGTAATAGAAGGGGAACATTTATTCATTTAGACAATGTAGTAAGTTCACTAATATTATTGCCAAGAATTTACCTTTATGGAATATTTGTACATTGAGAGTATTGTGGCTAACCACAATTATAATGCTGTATAACTATTTATCAATAGTATGAATCATTTCTAAACCCAAGTGTGAATTTGCAAATCGCAACAAGGCAGTACTATGATACAACAAAGAAATTGCAAAATCGACTAGTTGGAAAATAATACAATTTGAAAATGGCCTGAGTTTCCTTGATTATGTAGGCCTACTATATACTGTAAAATCCAATTCATTATCTGGATCTAGTACAGTCACTTATATTTTGGAAATGACTAGTAGAAATCACGATTTGTGATACAGGCCTTGAATTTTGAAAATACCTGGTGTGCTACAAAAAATGCTTTTCAAGTTATTGAGGTGTGCTGTAGGTGTGCGTTTTGTATCTAATTATGTGTACATTTACCAGATTTATAGGTGTGTTGAAAATCGTACTCCTCAAGACAATTTTAGGTGTGTGATGGTGTGCTAACACACTCGCACATCTCGAAATACAAGGCCCGGTGACAAAGCAAAATTTAAAGGGTTTGGGTTTTAAGATTAGGGTTAGGGTTTAAGGTTAGGGTCAAGTTTTTGATGGGACCTAAAATATTCTTTTTCAGAAATTTTAGTTCCACAATCATTAACCTAAGGTCCCTCGCACTTAATATTTAGTTTCCTGTTTCCACCCGCCCCAAATATCCAAAATTCCCAAGTAATTCATTATTTGAGATGGTTTCATTATTCTTTAATATTTTAAAAGACAAAAGGCAAAGTATAAATGGCTCAAAATAACAGGCATCTCTCAAATGTTGATATAATTTTAAAACAGTTTCCATGGAGTGGGTGCATGGCACATGAGTAGTAATGAAAATATTGGCACTGCATACTCAAAATAGTTGATGCTGGTTTTGCTCATGGCAAATAATTTTGGACATTTTTATTGCCCAAAATTGAAAGTTGAAAATTGGAAAAAAAGGAAGTGCATAGTGTTTCTGTGTTTTAATATGCAGACAATCACAATGTGATTTACTGTACTGTATTGATATTATGTCAATTGAATTATCTCACACATTTTGATCCTAGAAAAATAATGAATAATGAAAAGTGACCGCCCCTCTATTTTAAAAGCTGCAACAGTAAAACTAAACATTAAGTGCAAATGGCCTAAAAGTTTCACACTATTTCCACACTGGATGAAGGGAAGGAGCACGGGTTCCTAACAACTTCCAAAAGGAAGAAGAAATACAATGTTTGTTGGCTAAATATTGGTGTTTACAAACTTGGGATGTTCTTCTCCTAGTTAAGGAAGGCATGTAATAGGCCTGTGCCTAGATGTGGGACCATGACCTGAGTGCTTTTGTGAGATTTGGGCCCGAAATTATGCTCCTGGAGCAGCTGCTCCCGGAGCAGCTGCTCTG
>JXSR01S034228.1:2641-28735 GCA_000969725.1 Ophiothrix spiculata
TAGATCATGTGTTATTGTTCAATGTGAGTAGGCAGTTGATTCCATAATTTTGATGCAGAAACGGTGAAAGGTCCTGAGTCTTTTCTGCTAGAATTCAAATATTGGGGTTATGAAGCAGGAGGGAGATAGTCTTCAACTTTATTATTTCCATATAAAACAGTACATATAAATGACAGACAAATAAAATCTTATGCAGACCAATCAAGGAATCTTTATAGGGGAATCGGGATAAGCCGCCATCTTGTGTCGCTCATGGAGCAGAGTTATTATACCTCTGGATATATTCGGAGTTTGGCCCGATATCCAGGCAGATTGCGTAAATCTTCACTTGACGCACAACATGTGCAATTTGTTTCACGCGCAAACCGTGTCTGCGTTTCAAATAGCGTGTATTGCGACTTGCTCTGATCAAAGTACGCCAATTTTCCCGCTAACCCGTTGCAAAGAGTAAGACTCGAAGTTAGGCATGCGGAGCCGTAAAATGTCGGAGGTACAATAACTCACCCTCCATGAGCGACAATCCAAGATGACTGCCGTCTCATAGGATTTACATGGCGGTGAAATAAAAATGGCGACGAGTACCGATTCCTGTTTTTAAATTCCTTGGGGCAGACACAGCAAGTCCTAAACATAAAGTTTAATTAAGCAACATAGAACTGATAAAAATCTTGTGTTACCTTTAAAGTAAAAGTTTTCCAACTTTCTTTTTCCGATAAATTAAACCAAAGGAAGCAGACCACTTTTAATACACATCCTCCATTAGACCTTCTGCCAAGAATGACTTCCAGGAACCGGAGATGTCTACCTCCCGGGAGGTTCTCACATATATGGAAGAGACGTACCAATGCCACCAAGCACCTTGGAAGTAGGGGTCTTTCTGTGACAAAGTGCACAAAAAAAAATGGGGGTCTTTGTGCAAAATTCACCTTAAAGTAGGGTCTTTCCAGATCAAAATGGCCAAAAAGATGCAAAATTTTGAGAAATTTTCTACGATTTAAGCGAAAATGTTCCACAAATTGTGCAAAATTTTGTAAAATTACATCAAATTAAGAAAATGGTGGGTCTTTGAGTAACAAAGGTTGTTTAATTGACAAGGAAATTTTAAAAATAGGGGGTCATTGAGTGATAGTTGGCAAAAATAGGGGGTCTTTCCGTGAGATTGAGCCAAAAAAGCGGAGTCTTTTTGGTGGCACATGGCACGTACCTCAAAGTTGAGTACCCCCCAGGGTCTATACCCTTTCTGGCTGAAAGGGATTAGAGGTGCTCTCATTTTCTTCAGTTATCATGGTTATAGGAGGATGGGTATTGCTAGCAGGGTACTGCTCCAACGTAAGGAAATGGGAATGCTTTTATAAGTAGCACCTTCTTAGTGAGTGTAGTTTTTCTTCCCTTTGGCATCCAAACTTTACTTTGACAAGCAAAAGTTTGCTTTGCTAGGAGTCACCAGTGCTGTAGTCAAGACCTGCATGTCCGAGACAGAGACATTTCATTCCGAGCCCAAGATCAGGCCAAGTTTCTGAGACAGAGACTTTTGTCATCCGAGACACAGAGACCATGTCTCGAGACCTCCAGCACTGGGAGTCCGCTATTGAAGCAGTGGAGCAGTGCGTTGGAAATCATGGCGCTATGCAAACATACACACAAGTTTGAAAATGGGTGCATCAGGTTTTTTTTCCAATAATGATGTCAATTGTTTTTTGGCAAATAATTGACTTCATTTTTGATACAAAATTCAAATTTGTGACTAAGAATGAAAATAAAATATGATTTTTTAGTTTTGTGGAGTTCACAAAAATGTATTATTAAATTCGGTTAAATGACACTTTTGAGGATTACCCAGTCAGTCATGTTTGTGCTAACTTTTGCATTTGTTCAAGCTCCAAGTCATGCCCTTCCTCAAGCTGCTTTTCAATGTCCTGACGGTCTCTTCTAGATTTGATGGAAATCATCATACAAATTTTGTTTGTCATGTTCCTTCCAACTGGCATCAATTTACTCTGCAGGAAGGGCCCGGGGCCGACTCAAGTATAATGCTGCAGGTATAGCATGACTAAGAAAAAGGTGAATTAGGGTTGTTTTTTAGGACAGAAGGGTGAATCAGGTGACCCTGTTTAGGGTATCAAAAGCAGCCATTTTCAAGAAATAGGGTACTTTTTAAAACCCTAGTGTTAAAACGGTAATGGTAAAATTCCAATTTAGGGTGTGAATAGGGGGAAAATGGTATATTTTGGCTTCAGAAAGAAATCACTTAGGGGTGTTTGAAAATCTGTGGTCATGCTATGCCTGCAGCATTATACTTAGTGCCCGTACCCCCCCCCCCCCCACTTACATACTTTCACATATTATCGTACTCGAGCAAGCCATTCCAATTCTTACCCATAACACTGATCTTAACTGCTAATTTGGAACCCTTTTCACAGATATGTATTTGAAAAGACTACCGTTTTTGACTGACGTAACAATATTTGTCGGCCTTCGCGCGCCATTTGTTGCGCACCAAGAGCATGGAATAATTATGTCATGATATTACTTACTTCTTTGATAATGTGTCTGTATTTTATTGCTTTGATTGTGAGATAAATTTGACCTGAATGAGATTCACTTTTAGCCATTTAACACCCACTAATCCTTCAGCTTTGTGGGGGCTTTCCCCCTAGATTCCCATACGAGATTTCACTAATATGCACCCATCAGGCCCTTGAACACCATGTCATGCATGGCAACGCATACAACTTTGCAACGCATGCATGTTTGTAAGTGGAGTGTTAGCACTGTCGAATATCTGCTTCAGTTGAAAAACTCTGGTTTAAAACAATAGCAAAAGGTCAGAACTAGCAATTCTGGAGTGTCAAACTGCCAAAGTTTTGAAGGGGCATTGGACAAGTTCAGCCTCATCCCCAAACTTTTCCCCAAACATTTTGAGATTTTTGCACCATTGGAAGTGTTAGTGGTAATAATGACAGCATGCAAAGTTTCATTGTCAAATTCAAACCCTATATATCAAAATATTTAGATATTCTCTTATTTTTAATTATCGTTGTCGACAACGATAAATACTGCCCTCTATAGTTGAATTTCTAGAATTGGCCCTTTCAGGAGATTTGATGAAAATTCCAAATTTCTTTTTGATTTTTCTGCAATCTATGATGTGAAAGGAACGTTTTACAATAAAATCTTTGGCTCTTTCTCATTGTATAGCATCAATAAATACGTTTAAAGATAGCCTCATACCCAAAATCATCAAATAAAATTAAATTAAAATTTTTGACTTTTTGGAAGGTTTTGATCAAAAATTTCGCGATATCTGGTAATTGATTGTTATTTTCTAACATAGGATGTGTAAATCATCTACAAACAAAATTTTGTCCAATACCCCTTTAATTCAAATTGCACTTTATGGTGCATTCAGGGTTTCAGACATGATAATGACATTCTGCGTTTGTGAGGTCAAATTACTATAGTTTAGCAGAGACATCGCTTTTGAATAAGGGAAGTTGGCACACATATATTGTCTTCTATAGTTAGTTCCTCATTCATTGAATAACTTTGATCAAAAAGTGAACAACTTTCAACTTCAGGTTGGTGTGAAAGATTTTGACCCAATTATTACTTGATAAGGCTACAAAATGTATGTAAACTTATTAGTTGCATTTTTCCTCATGTGGTTACAGATGAGGTATACCACCCTTTTGTTATTTATTAACAAAAACATTATGTATTTTAAAGGTGTGTGTTCCGATCACTTTCACTCAAAAAATAAAATTGGAGATTTTGATACCACATGAATGCGCATATTTTTCTCATAACCCCTGTAAATTTTCGAGCCCATATTATGTTTTATTGAAGAAATATAGTCAAAAAGTACTGAATTACTTGAATATTTTGTTAACAAAAGTAAATATCCTATACGTTTATATGGGTCACGCTCAGACACATTTTTGCTTGTAGCATTAATTTGGCTCAAGGTATGCAAATGAAACTTTACAATTGCTTTATATAGGTCATGACCCTGCATTCAAATATGAAAAAAGTGTATGTTAAATTTTTCACCAGATCGGAATACCTATCTTTTAGGAGATTTTCCTCTTAGTTTGTGGGGTAGACAACCACCACTGTGTAATTTTTTTAAACAAATATGAAATATTAAACTGTATAATATTGGATCTATTCAAAATATCCTCTTCTGAGATTATTGCTAGCTTTTTTCATTACTTTACGAACCAAACCTATATTACCCCCCCCCCCCAACACATGGTTGTTTAAAACGTCTTGAAAATTCTAAAAAGAATTGTTTATTTTGCCTCCTACCACAGGATTCAAACCTGGGATCCTTCACGCCCCAATTATTAGTTTCTTGCCCAAGTATATGTGGCCGACCGCCGGGTTCGAACCAACAACCTCTGAACTAAGAATCCCATGTTTCAACCATGTATCAGAGTTAATATGATCTCTTGTTTGTTCAAAAACAGAACCCCTCTCCCAAAAATGGCCAACTAACGATCCTAAGGCTGAAAACATAGTTCTTTTGAGCTACCAAATATTTGGTGCAACAAGTCTTTGTTATCTTATAATCTTATAATCTGATATATAGTTCCAATGTATTTTCTATTAATAACAGAGGCTTGGTGATACTACCACATCGAGGAGTAAAGCTCAATTCATAGTCGGCCTCCAAACAAAATTTTTCATACCAAACATTTGGTCGTGACGTAAAAATGACGATTGACTCCAAACAAAATAACTTCAACACCGAGTTGAGACCAAACAAAATTTCGCGCTAGATTGCACACGTTATTTAATTGCCACATACATTGGACCAAATGTTTGCTACCCGTTCATAGTTTAAGTTCGATGGCAAATATTTGGTGACGTCACGACCAAATGTTTTGTAGGAAAAATTTTGTTTGGAGGCCGACTATGAATTGGCCTTATTTGGTGAAAATGTTAGGTGATTTGCAACACCAATTATCCGTTATTGATTAGAAGATGCATTGGTATTATATTACTAGATAATAAGATTTATAACAAAGTTTTGTTACACAAAATATTTGGTAGCTCAAAAAGAACTGTAATTTGACCCTAATTTTGTTTTTCAACTTGTGTGTTGATTCATGGTATCTTGTTAATGTGATCAGTAACCCTTGATTGCAGAAATGGAACATTCATTGAATTCAACATAGGTATCCAAGTTCCAAAGTAATGATTTTTCTTTCATTATCAATTCCATTGATATCGGTATTGTGAACTTGAAGTATGCAATCTTCATTGACTTTGTATAAGAATTTGTTCCACAGACTAAGTATCAATTATTGTTTGACGTATATTGTTAATATTGCGTACAATTGTTTTGAATAGATAGGCCTATATTTAGGTCATGTTAAAAAAATCTGTACATTCATTGTAATTTGATTTGATTTATGAGTTCATTGTTTGGAAATGATTTTGAAAGTGTGTGGAACTAAGACAACTTAGATAGTCACGTTTTAAATGAACAATTGCTATTCAGCAAGTTACAAAGAATTTGCTGTACCATGACCATCAGACAACTTGTGAGAAATTGGAAATTGAATCTCAGAGGTTGATGAGCTGACATTTTCAGCTTGATGAGTTTCAAAGTCAACATTACCATTTAATTGCAAAGTATGGTTTGAAAGAAATGTCTTTTTATTTCTGAAAGTGAAATATTAAGCTAGTTAATCTCAAGAAGGAAATCTTAACAGCCCATCTAAGGGTATACAAATAGATCGTTTAAGGCTAGACAAGTTCAACACCAGTCTCAAACTCTTTTCCAAACATTTCAAGATTTTTACATAATTTTGATGGCAACTTGTAATAATATGGCAGCATGCAAAGTTTTATTGTAAACCGCCTGTACACTAGCATAGCCAGGATCGGGGTGAGGAAAGGGTAAAAATGGGCTGATTTTTTTAAGGTATTGACATCAAGTCCGGGTTGTGCGCGCCCTCCACGCACCCCTTGGCTACGTCAATGCTATATATCCAAACATGTAGATGTTCTTATTATTAAGTGGGGGGGGGGGGGAGCACGTTACTCAATTTTACGTTTTAGCAAGTTTATTTTGTACCATAACTTTTTAACAAAGTGTTTCATGTTAATAAAAGTATACATGCAGAAAGGAATTTTCACAAGGAACATGATGGTGATGTTGATTTTTGACCCAAAAACACATTTTTTGGCCATTTGGGCTTCCAGACTCACTTTTTTCCATTTTTGGTCATTTTTTGACCTTACAGTGAAATTCAAAAAATTGGTCGAAATCCTCAAAAATAAAAATGACGCAACATCTGAATGGGTGTTTTAAATTTAAATTCCCATTCATAAGTATTTTGTTTTTTAGATTATTATTTTTAGCTTGTCTGGAAGCCCAAATGGCCAAAAAATGTGGGTTTTTTGTGTGTTTTTCTCAACAAAAAAAAGATTTTTGGTCAAAAATCAACATCACCATCATGTTCCTTGTGAAAATTCCTTTCTGGAAATGTATACTTTTATTAACTTTAAGCACTTGTTAAACAGTTATGGTACAAAATAAACTTGCAAAAATGTAACATTGAGTAACCTGCTGTCCCCTTATATGTTGTTGGTGACATTTTTTAGACAATAAAACATACTCCCAACTAGAGAAGATTCTCTGTATGAAAAATTTCCGTACGACCAAAACAGATGAATCGCTCCAAAGACCGATTCAAGTAAACGCACGCGTTTCTGGCTAGCCGCACCGCAAACGGACCGGATAGAGGTAATCACTCTCGCTGAAAACCATTATACGCACGCATGCGGAACCGCAATGAAAATGGACTGTCAAAATTGAATCTCGGTTTCAACCTGATACCATTCATCCATGTTTTTTAAATTATACCACTACCGGTACCCTTACAGAGCAAAATGCACTGCAAATTGATTAAAGGAATCTCACTTAAACAAGGGACAAATGAAACAACGGGTTGGGGAATATTTTAAGAGTGAAAATGGTCAGAAAGTGCAAAAGTTGTCATAATTAAACCTCAACATTTGCATGAAGCGCACAAATATTTCACATTTTACATTCAAGTTACAAAAAAGGTGAATGTTAAATTTGCATCAGTGACTGGAAGTTATGTGCTTTGGTATAAAGATTGTGACTTGTTCTAAGGTAGGCAAATTAAAGCTTTTGCCAAACCAGAAAGTTTTGTAAGCAGTTTTCTGCATTTCTTTCTGCCTTAAGTGCTCTTTTCTGAAATTGTCAGTGCAGTATAATAGGCAGCATCAGTTACTGTAAGGGCATTTTAATCGATACACTACACTTTTTATCCATTATTATAGGCCTTGTGTGTAAGGCTGTGATCACATAGAAGTATACGCAGCGGTATACGGTATTTGCTATACGCTTACGAGAAGATACTCATACTTGACATTGACTGGTAATTATCTTCGTCTGTGAGCGTATTGCGAATTTCCGTATATGGAATACTTCTCTATGTGATCGCAGCCTAATAGAGCCTATCACTAAGGCCAAAAAAAATAAATTGTTTGGTTGTCCTCCACAACTTTTTTTGCGGGCGGGCGGATATTTTTTTTTTTTTAGATTTTTTTTCAAATGTAAGTCAAAGTTACACCAAATTATGGCCGCTATAAAGATGCAAAATCTCTTTTATTCAAGTTTAAAAACAGTATTAAAATGGAAACAAAATGAAAACAGCAACTTAAAATATATTTTTAAAAAATCAAAATTCTCAAAGAAAAAAAAAATGTTTTTGGAAATCTGAAAATTAGGCCCTGTATACTTTTGTACAGTAAAAACTTTTGAAAAATAGGGGCAGGCCAACCATACAACTTTTTTTTTTGGCCTAATAATAGTAGAGATATGGGGCTTGCACCTGAAAGCATTAGTAGGCACCAAAACGTAATTGCCTATTATAGGTTGATGACAGCACATTATTGCTTAATTGTCCCATGTAATCCTATTATGAAATGATATCAGAAATCAGTGCAGTAAACAAAGTGGGACACGCTTTTTACATTGTAACCCTTTTATCAAACTATTCAGGGCGTCAACCTTTCCTTTGTAAAGAACACGTTTGGAAACAATTTAAGCACAATTGGGTTAATCCATCATATCATTAACATGGCTTCCCATTTGGATGGAGTACATTATTATGTAGTCAGAAGTCTGATTTTGTATTGGATTTTTATCATATGCCGCTGCTAAAATCGAACTTTGAATGGATGCTGTTAACAACGTTTTAATGACTATTGTGTTACAGCTTTTTGTTGATTATTGTAACATCAAAGTTAACTTTAAAACAGTTGGGGTCGGGGGAGCTAAAATGTGACAAGAGTTGTTGCAAATTTTAGAAAGAATTAATTGAATCCTAAAACTTGATTGTAATGAGAGTAGCAAATATTCTACTTTCAATATAGCTTTCAAAAACTTTTTTGAATTTCTGAAGTGCACTCTACACTTACCATTTGTGTCATTGTGAAAACTGTAGGCCCCTCTTGATGTGCAATTTAGGCCTACAACTAGCTATTTACAAGGTGTTTGGGCAATTCATGATCCTCCTTTCATCCTCAAGGTCACCTTTATCAAAATTGAGTTGTTTTAAAAAGCTGGTAAGAATCCTTGACTGGTACACGTGCTGAAAAGCAAGTAACTTGAAAACGAATTATCAGAATCAATTGAAATTTTCAGAATATATTCGTTCAATCAATGATACACGGAGTCTATTCGTACAGGGGACCAACGGCTTTACGTGACTTCTTATCCATGGAGCAAGTAGAGTAAAGTTTCTTGCCCAAGGAAACAAGGAGACGAAAACCGCCCGACCCGGGACTCGAACCCACAACCTCTGTATTACGAGACCCGTGCTCTAATCGCTCGACCACGCTCCCATTTTAGTAACTCTTGTCTTAAGTTGATATTTAGGTAGAAAAGAGGTGAGGTTCTGATTACACCAAAATCATGAATTGCACCTTAAAGGAGCATGGTCTGATTACTTCCAACTTTTTTTCAGGGTCCTAAGTTATATTGATAGCATTATTTCGTTAAAAAAAAATCAAATGTTTAGACACCCTGTATAACGTCTAACAGTTGCACATTGAAACTTAATTTGCATATCCCTGGATGGGCATATCCATGAACAGTAACAGGAATATATTTGATATTTTTTTCATCAGTTCATATAAAATATGGAACCATTTGCCTAAACCTGTCATTTTTACAAGATTTTGTTTGTTTCACCCTGTATATTTTTGGGCCACCCTGTATAATCACGATTTTTTTTGCCTTATTTTTGTGCGTCATAGTATATGCTTTCAGAATATATATACTTTTCCCTTCTTAAAATGTAAACTTTTTGAGTTATAGTGCATTTACTGCAAAGGGGTCAAATTTTATGTGAAAATGTCAATGTTACCCAAAATGTACCCAGGTTAAAAAATGAGACCTTAGGCTTTGCAGAAATTTTGGGGCAAAAATACGGTTTTGGCCAAAATTGAAATTTTTGGTCAAAAACTAATAAAATAATAATAATAACCGGCTTTTATATAGCGCTGTTACATGTCAAGACGCGACCACAGCGCTTTACAAACAAAGAAAATACTTTACCAAAAAATCTTAAAGCTACAACTTAAAAACTATAATATCATCATTAATCTGCTTCTAAAAAAAACGGTTTATGCCATTTGAAGGTCTACCCCAACCTTAACACCATTTAATACCTTTATTTTAGCCCAAATAGGTGTTTTTAGCAAAAATTAGTAAATTTGTCTGCAAAAATTTTGTGTTATTTTTTTAATTTTTGGCTCCCCCCCCCCCCCCCAAAAAAAAAAAAACATTGTCTTGCTCCTCGTTTGCCTCCCCCCAATTGAGATGCTGGCGTCGCCACTGGTGATAAGATGGACAAACGACATTTCCCATGTATGGGTGATATGTACAACAGAAGATATTCTCATGGAGCACACCATGCCTCAAAGGATGAGACCTGCAAAATGCTTAATGATGCACAAAATTGAAAGGTCATATTTTTCATTTCAACTCCCCCTCCCCTCCTCTACTTTTAAATTTGATGAAAACTAATGGAGCACCTGTGAACATGACGGCACCAATTTTTAAGCACCATAGCGCAGTACAAGCTTGCGCTACGAATGAGATCAAACCATCACATGCACCTGTTGCAACTGAAGTCAACCAACCCAATAATTGCACGCTTGAAGCAAAAAACTGCATTAAAAACAAATAAGCCTAGGCTTTTTTCCTTTTCAAGAGATAAAGCGCTAGATATACGAGGGGGTATCAAAAAGTTTTAAAGATCACCAAGAAGAGAAGGAGCTATATCGATTAACTTTTGTCAGGATGGTCACTCGTCCTTGTGTACATCATGGTGCAAAAATGAAATCATTGGTATTTACAGTTTCCATACAGGTGTCAGTAGATATCAACAACCTGCCTCCGCTAACCAGATAAACTGCATGGAGAAATTACAGATATGTGGCAAGATTAAATCACTGCATTTAAAGCGTAACAGCCCAGTAACTCTATGAAGACACATCTAAAGTTAAGATATTTGGTACCATAGTATAGGGTAGGGTATCCTCTTTCCATTGATACCAAATTTATAAAAATTGGTCAACATATATATGACGTCATAATGACGCAATAAATTTAGCATTGCTGACCTGAAAATGTTGATTTTAGCGAAGTACAATGAGAGTGATTTTTGGCTAAAGGAGAACTTCTACAAATTCGGTCCATGGACAGTCAGTTTTAAATGGGAGCAATGTGTTACTTTGCTCAGTGCCTATGTAAAGATAACTTAAGCGTCACATAATAAAATTATGTTTCTGGCTGTAATAATCTTGGTGATCTTTAAAACTTTTTGATACCCCCTTGTACTTAGTCTTTTTTGTAGTCATTTTCATTCAGAATTATTCTCATGATGATTGATTTTTGTTAATTGTGAATGAGAATTTTCATTCTAAATTTTCACGAATATGAAGAATGTATTAAATGGAGACCTATATTTTCACCCCATTGCACATTTCAAGTGCTTACTGATGGGTAGTATGTTTGATATTGATTCTACAGCCTAGATCTATTCATGGTAAGCTAATCTCTTCTTGCATTGATGGTTATGAATATGATTTACACAATGGTGAAATTTTACATGGGAAAATGGTTATTCAGAATGTTTAAACCATTCTTAAAAACCAATCACCATAAGAAAAATTCTGAATGAAAATGTCTACAAACCACAAAAATGACGAAGTATATCTACAGCTTAAGCATAACTTTTAATGAATTTCATCTGGACTATACACCTATTAAAAATCAACTTGAAAATCTCTAGAATGTTCGAGCTCAATAACTATGCAGTTTTGCCAACAACTTTTAAATTTTATGATTAAAAAATACTTTTAATTTCTTGAAATTCAGTAAAACTGAAGATTTTCAAGTGTTTATTTTCTATGTTCTATTTCCTAAGGACAATAGCGGTTCCTACCTGGAAAACATCTTTTTTTGTTTTTCTCAGTTAATGGATTATAGTCTGAACTTTAAAATTCAGCAATAAAAAATGGGGGTCACCATCCATCTATGCGCGCTATGACGTTGTAGGCCTATATGATTACGTCAATTTCCTTTAAATAGCGATAACTTGAAAACTCAAGTGTTTGGTTAAATATCTCTGTAGGTAGTAAATATTTGAAAAATCTGCATTTTGTGGTATAGAAAAACACACATAAAAAGTTTCATCACTGAAGGCCCGTTAGTTAGGGAGCACTAGTTACTTTTTTGCGCTATATTTTGTATTGTTCGATGCTTTCTGGGACGATAGTGCGTAAATATCAAGTTTGGTGTTGCATTTCGTGTACAAAGGCGCAAAATGATACGCTTATAGATACAACATGCGCATTTTGTCAAATTTCAGTAGGGCTGCCATCTGTTGGTGAAAATTAACACTGCTCGTCTTTAATGGAAGTATCTACTATGGTGTATATTAATTTTCACATATCATGTTTTTACTTGGCAGACATTATGTATTTGCTTGTCTTTATGACCTTTCTAGATATCAACACAAATTCCAACTTTTGTTTAAATAAGTTCTCCCCACTTTCGACCATCATTAGTTTATTTGTATTTGCAGTAAAAGCAATGCCGACTTTAGTAGTTGTGTCTGTTCCTGTAAATCAAGAGGTGTGGGGGGTACTCAAAACCGTACCTGTAACCATTTGCATGACTGAATATCATGATTTTAGCCTCGGTTTTGCAAATCAAAGTTCCATGCAGATAAACAGTTTCGATAACAAATACAGTGAATGTTAGGTACCATTCACTAACACTCTCAGAGGGGAGGGACAGATGCAAAAAAAGGAGCCTATAAAGTTTTGAAGCCTGAAAAAAAAGGGGGGGGGGGAAATCACCATAAATTTACAGTTGAAAATTTAGTCTATATGACTTTCTGTAGGGATGCTGCTGAAATTTTTCTTGGAAAAGGGGGAATCCCAAAGCACCTAGCTGGTTTATGCTTTTGGAGATAACTCCAAAAGGAAAAGGGGGTACCAGTTATTTTCTTGTTTTTTTTTTTTTTTTTTATCAGGTCCCCTCACAAGAGCTTCTGAATGTCCCCTTAAAGTGAGAATAACCCTAAAGCTCCCAAAAGGTTACAAGAGCAAATTACCAAAATCGCCCTAGTTCGAATACGTCATAGACGGGGTCCTATATGGGCATGAAATCACTGTCTAGGCAACCCCCCCCCCTGGCTTGGTATAGTGGACATTGGATTGGGATGCGAGAGGTTCCTGGTTCGAGTCCCGGTGGAAACCACCAATTTTTGACACCCTTATTTAAAGGAGTAAGGCTGAGAATGAAAAGGGGTAGGTAGGAGGTTATAGGGTTAGTAAGTGACCGGATGACTTTACACATAACCCTAAAAGCTCCCAAAGGTTACAAGAGAAAATCGCCTAAGTCCGAATATGTCATAGACTGGGGTTTTATATCGGTACGAAATCGTTGCCTATGCAGCGCCCCCTCCCTGGGTGGCTTAGTATAATAGGTTGACATGGGATTGGGTTGCGAGAGGTCCCTTGTTCGAGCCCAGGTGGATACCACCAATTTTTGACTCCCTTAATTCTGAGGAGATGAAAAGGGGTAGATAGGAGGTTAAGGTTAGTAGTTTTTACTTTTGTTTCAGTCAAAAGTAAAGAGTATCTATGTGTTGCCAGTTCCAAAACTGCCCATTATTCCTACACAAAACATGTACCGGCAACCACAGGCAAAAAACTTCTTGTTATTCAAATGAAAATGAATGTTTGACTGTAAGTGGTGTCTAGGCTCTAAAATATATTTTAAAAAAAGCTTGAATATTTAGTGTAAACTTGAAACAATTTTGGATGCGAAGAAGATTGAAATGCCAGCATTACCAAAAATGAGTAAAATACATACAAATATCAAAATAACGAACTTGCTGATTTAATTCTTTTTGTTTGCATGTTATTCTCCATGGCAAAAAAAAAATATTGATCTCTCAAATTAATCTCATGATTGTGATGAAACTCTCAAAATTGCTAAACCAATTGTCAAATTGGCCTTTGTACAATTGGAACTAAACTTGGTTTGAATGGATATAATTTGACAATCTTTATTTGTTGTTGAGGAAAGGGTCACATGGTAAGGTCAAATGTCATATAAAGGTCAAGTTGTAAATTGAACCAAACTTGGATTATGGATATGATATTGTAACCTTCATTTGGATTATGGATATGATCAGGGATATTGTAACCTTCATTTGTTGGCGAGGTCAATGCAGCATTTGAAAATGCATTTAATATTTTTTCCAGCCCAATTTTGGCCACATTTTCACATATATTTCCTGTTTTGACCACTAGGACGAATATCATATACAAAGGTCATATGAGGTCAATCTCATTTGTAAGAGTGTCCAATTGGAACAAAACTTCATTTTATTAATGAAATGCCATACCAAGGTTAAAGGTCGTACGTATATGAGGCCAAGTCAGCCTGGGTCAAGTAATAGTGTCGAAAATGTCAAACTAGTCAAGAGGTATCTTGGGGTTCCAATAACCAAGGTTACTCCATTTTCCACAAGACCCAAATGTCTTGAGGTGCTTCAGTGCCCGGGGGACTCAAATTTTTTTGGAAGGTATGTGATATCTACGATATCCAACATATGGTCTTTCGGAACTGAATTTTGGGCATAAATACGGTATTTGGAACTTCCCGATTTGAGGTGTCAGGAACTGCTTTTCCCCCTTGAAAACGAAACTATTTGAGCTGAAAATCACCCAAAATTATGTTGAAAACTTAATTAAACACATTTTTGAGTCACTTTCTTTGAAAATGGGGTCTTCAGAACTGAAGTAATCATGAAATGAGCATCTTGGGGAGTGGAAGACGAGGCTTGAAAAGGGTGTCTTGAGGGCGGAAAATACCCATACCTTCCGTTAATGTAAGTGACCCTCCCGGGATGAAGTGTTCTCAAATATGAGATTTGGATAAATAAACCCCACCAAAATGTTGCACACCTGATTTTTATAGACACAGTCGATGCAAAACACTTTGTAATAAATCACAAGGAAAATAAGTTTTCACATTTTCTACAAAAAGTTTATTCTTTCTCTTTTTTCTCTGGGTACACAGATGAAATCTGTTATCATAATTTTGTTGTATTAATAAAATGAGTTGTTCACAGAACATACAATTGTATTTTCATTTACCTAAACATTTTTATAAAAATATACAGCAAATTCATTTAATATATGTACAAAGCCAGTAACATTAAAATTACTATGAACTTAAAAATAAAGAGTACTTGGTATAATATGGATGAAAATGTTTTACAAAATGTATTTACAAGATCAACAAAAACAAAATTTCAAATTGTCTATGTTGAAAACTGAGTAATACTAGTTATATAGTCATAGTTGTTTACTAAATCTTACATGAACTTTGAACATATTCTTCTATCAAATACAGATATAAGTTTTATAACTACTGTCTACTGTACTTTGGTATCTAGTACAAATTATAGACAATGGCAAAGATGTGTAGAGCAAAACCCTGGATATGAGACTATTATCAGGCGTTATCAAAATTATATTAATGTTAACATTTCTCTATCTCGTAAATTTGGCGACTATAATCGGAAATTATCAAACATTAATCTGTCTCCTAAAAAAACGATATCCACTGATAATTGAAAATCAGTTTGAATTGTCACTTCTGTAATAGTTTGAAATTTTATGGGTTTTTTTAATGTGGTTGAACAACTTACAAAAGTAACTTGGTGCAAAAGATCAATTAGTAACAGATAAAGCCTCACATAGACACATACATGCGAACATTGCAGTTAAGTTGGTACAAGATTATCATCCTTGCTCATTTTTTATCAAACAAAGTAATATGACAATCAGAATAATCTTGACCTTGTTCCTGAAATCCAAATTGATATTTTTTTCTTTTAACAACAATGTAAGGTTATGGTTATCGAAATATAAAATAAAGTTGTCTGGAAAAGGTCAAAAATCTTCTTCTTGCAGAAACTAGTCAATGAAAAAATGTTATGCTGACGGTTATAAGCACTATTACCTAATTTAATTTATACAATACACTTAAAACTATTCACGTTTACTAATAGTGACTACTCTTAATTTACTACCAATCACCAAAATTGAAAAGCCAAAACAATCAAATACTTCTGTTTCCAATAACATGGTTTAAACAAAATATTCACAGAAAAAATATTTCAAAACAAAATTTTTAAATGTTAAGTAACATAGAATTTTATTTCAAAACAATTTTTTTAAATGTTAAGTACATAAATTCCTAAAGTGCAATAAAGTGCTTGGAGAAATTTGGTTAAAAAGATTGATACAATTCATGCATTTTTCTTTTTCAAACAGGAAGATTATATCATGCATAAGTAGGTTTTTTTGAAAATTATTTGATTGGGTTATTGGAAACAAAATATCCCACTGCTCGGCTTAACAAAAGTATAAATAAGTGCACATAGTCTCATGTAATGAAACAACAAAATTGTGCATACAAAATTCAATTTCCTCATACTGAGAAATGGTTCTGAAAAGTTTTATAGTACACCTTAACTAGGTGGTACTGGTTGGCTTACTACCAACATAAATACATCATATTTACAGTATATTAGTTACCATTAACCTTGCCTTCACACTGTTTTCTCTTAACTGACGTCAATCTGTTGAGACATTGTTGTCTTTTTTAAAGACACTTCCTGTTTTGGACTGACGTCATTTGAAACCTCTGTGAAATTTGGTCCTTATTCAATTTGGTCCCTTGTGGAGTAACAATTAGAGTTAGGAAATACTAAAAAACCACAAGACAATTTATGGTGTGCGTAAATGAATGGTGCAAAACAGACAAGAGGTAAAAAATTCAGTGAGTGTAAGGAAAATAGTAACATTTCTAGGCTGATTTTTATATCTGAGCCAGCAGATTTCAGCATCATATATATATAAAACAAAAGAAAACAATGGATTTTTTTTAGACTTGTTAACTCAAGATAATTGTTCTGGAAACTTCCATATACTTTGTCTAAAACGATACAATAATCTGAAATTTGAATACTGTAATTTTCCGAGAATTTTGTATCAACAAGTTGTCCGTTACTTTCTATAGATCATTCTATTCTTTAATCCGAAATATGTTTCATAAATTGTCTGAAAACTGTTCTTATATTTATTAAAGGCAAATCGAAGATTTATTGGACAGGGTAAACAGAAATTCAGGGTGCAGGGCCAATTGTTTGTAAATGCGACCCTCACCCTGGATATAGGCAATGCACTTCAGACCAGCTGAGTTATTGTTACCATTATTGCCATGAGTTTGCATTCAAATGTATTAACAAGAACATCAAAATCATTAGTTTTCCTTTGTTTCACTTATAAATATTTACATCTGATATACACATTTTACATTTATATACAAAATATTTCAGAAATGTGTCATAAAAATCATTTCATTTAAGTTCTTCAAAAAGTAGCAAAAAATGCCACAGACATATAAATAAATACACTTATGATTTTGGCAGGCACTGATTTGGGGTTCATTTTACATTTCATTGTACTGTTTTTGATTTATAAAAAAGTAGCAAAATTTAGTTTGTACTGACATATAGTCCTGTTCGATAAGTTGAGTGTTTTTGTTACGTATGTTTTTAACAAGTACGTAGCTCTGGGCCTCTGGCAGTACTGATATTTTTTGTTTTTTTGGGGGGAGGGGTGTTATAATAAACAGGATCAAAGGAAAATTAGATCCTCATGATGTGTAGACTTACAGTACTTATTTAGTTCATATCAAAACTTCATTTGGCAGTGATTAAATTAATCTGCATCAGATCTATATCACAATAAATATAAAGAAAAGGACATGTAATGATAATAAATAATTTATCGTTTCACAAGAAAATAATTTGGTGTCTTTAAATAAGGATGAAAGCAAACTGTCAGTCCCAGTCTTGGCAATAAATAAAGGGCATGTGATAATTAATTGATGATTTAGAAAGAAAACCATTTTCCTTTTTGTATCTTTATAACAGGGATGGACAAACTGGTAGACCAGTCTACAGTATTTCTGCAATAGATAAAACGAAATAAATATTTGAATAAGTTTAATTGGACCACAATTTTGCCTTTTTGCATCTTTCTAACAGGGAAGGATTAACTGGTAGACTCAGCCTTTGAGACACCTCGACAATAGATAAAAGGGTACATTATAAATAAATAAATGGCGATTAATGGGAACACAATTTTGCCTTTTTGTATCTTTCTAACAGGGATGAACAAACTGATAGACCAGTCTTTGCGATACCTCAGTCTTCTTCATGATGCCTTTCCTGTAGTACTGTCTGATAGAGCGACTCATCTTATCATAATTCATGGCGGGACGGTTCTTCCGTCTCCCCCACAAACTGGCGACTTTGACAGAATCTTCTATCTTGAAGATACCTGTAAAATTAATGGTTAAATGATTACAGATATGTCAATAGGTTTGTTTTAAGGTGCTACTAAAGAAAGTATTATGGAGAAAATGTTGCAAAATATGCCAAAGAAGGTAGTATTGTGTATATGGGTCAATTCATAGTCAGCCTCCAAACAAAATTTTTGATAGCGAAAATAAGGCCGACTATGAATTGACCCTATGTTGTTGCAAATATGCCAAAGAATCTTTCTCTTTTACTTGAATGCTGGTTATAAGAGGCACTTGACGTCATTTGTATATATTGTTGCAAAATATGCCTTTTGATGATAATTACTGTGTGTATATTTATATGACAAAACTATGCCAAAGAATTTTTTTGTAAGATTTTGTTTACTTAGTTGGTGCTAATAAGTGTTTTGAAATAAAGTTTAGAAGTAAACATACTAGAGTTTTAAAAGTTGAAATTTAGAGAAATCGGATCATTATAATAATTACAACATTATTTTGTTGTGAACATTAAGTAGTACTAATATACCAAATGCAGATTTAGTATGTCAGATTGTTTAAAAAAGTTAAATATATCAATGGATTTCATGTGATATAAAGAACAAACTTTATTATAAATCCAAGAATTCTTTTTTTCATAATACTTTGTAGCTTTTTTTAGAAGTGAATTATATATTGACTTGGTGTTTGTTTGAATGATTGGTTGCTGCGCGAGATCAGTAAAATAAGATAACATGTATAACGAAAAGTTGTCCGGAAGAGACTCAAATTAGGTCTCTTCCGGAAACTGCAGAACCGGGCTCCGTTTTAAGGTCAAGGAGCTCGTTTTGGCTCCTGGTCCACATTTGCTTAAAAAAAGAACCCTGAGTACATATTTTCATTGCCCCGCATTAGGGATGTAACTTTTCAGAAATTGTCCTGAAATCAGGAAATTGACCAAAAATATTTGTATTTTCCGTAAATTTAGCTACCCGGTATATAACAAAAGAATAGCAAATTGCTCAGATTTTAGTAGTGTTCAGCCTTTTCAGGAAATTTAAACCTTCATGTGTTACTGTAAAAGTAGAAATTTTCGCGAGGTTTTTATTTTCGCGAATCAATCCTCAAACGCGAAAATAAAAACTCGCAAAATATAATGTCGACCAATTAAAGTTTCTCTCAAAATACGTAACAAGCAAAGCAGTGAATCTGTGCATGTAAAGCTGTTGAATTCGGAAGTTTAATCATTCAGCCATCACGACCGATGTAGATGGTAAATATGAGGCAAATATTTCTTAAACCAATCATGTGATAGTGAAAAAAGTTGATATTATAATGATGTATTTGGCCTTTTAATTGAAAGAAATGGTCTTGAGACACGTCAATCACTTTTGTAATCAACTTTCCACGCTGTAAAATCTGGCGATGAATGTCAAATGAATGTTGTTAATGGCGACCTGGTAAGCTTACTCGTTGATATTATGCAACTCTATTTGGGTAATCGCAAAAATAAAAACTCGCGAAATGTCTGTTAGAGGCAAAATCGCGAAAATATAGAATTTTACAGTACATCCCTCCCGCATGCCTGGAAATTAGTTATGTAGCCGGGTATGTACAACAGACTTCGGGTGTGTAGCGGCAGATTTAGCCGGGATGTACAGATGATTTTTCCCGCACTGCCGGGACATAACGGGTCACACCAGGGGCTTTAACAATGATGTCACACCAAACAAAATATTAAGCATAGTCGATTTTTACTAAAATCATCTGATTTTGATATAACTTTAATTTAAAACAATAGGGGATATCGATTAGTGATTAGTATCCACGTAACAGTGTACGTGAAATTCTGCAATCCACGGTGTGCTGTACTGTTCAAGCAGATAATGGTTGGCTGAATTTCAATAGAACTCACGTTCGCGTTCGCGTTCGCGTTTTGGAAATCGCAAACTCTCCACTGGGGATGTCCAACCCATTCATCTTTCCATTTGGACAACTTGTGTAAATACTATGCATTTCTGAGTACCATACAAAGTCAATGGGGCATTGCATGCACAGACTAAGTTATTTTCTGGGATATGGATCAGGGTTCGCCACACACACAATTCAACCACTGAGTAATAGCATTTTGTATTCAAGGGAGTGTTAAAATGTATAAAAATATTCCCAATTATGCAGTGGTAAATGACAACCAAAATTCCTGAAACTTACCATAGTTCCCCTGTAACGTCCTCCCAACACCCTGTAGGACTTACTAAGATTTAGCTATTATAGTTCTACTTTAAATTAATTGATGACATTTAGAAGCATGCAACACATGACTTTAAAACATTAGTGTGCTTAAACTTGAACTTTCCGGTTTTAATGAGTAAAAAATAGTACACAGTTGTACGCCTAAGTGAATTTGCAAAACCTTGGTTTAGTTTTAGAACATCAGCTGCTTGATAAACGCAAGTCTAACTTGCTCTGACAATGATATCATGATTTGTAATTGGAACTGCATGCAAAAATCTGTGTTGTAGGCCTTCGCACGATTTTGAGAGGTGAGCCTAATCGCTGATGATACTAAGCACTCTTTCCTGCATTAATTCTGCTAAGGATGTATTGTATGATGATATCATGGTATACATATCACTAAATGATGAGTTTACAATAAAATCTCTATATACCAATGGTCTAAAATGAGCTTTAAATACATAATATCGGGGAGGATAACCAAAGTTAAATTGTAGATTACAAAAACGTTGAGAACAATGATTATTATTTGTCGAAAGACTATTCATCGATTTGGAAATGATGTACACTACATATATAAAGCTTGAAGAAAGACAACCTCTATACATCCAAGCTTTTTCTTATGGGGACATAAAAAATCTGAAAAAAGCGACTGATGGACCTTCCATTCATATACATCCAAGCTTTTTCTTATGGGGACATAAAAAATCTGAAAAAAGCGACTGATGGACCTTCCATTTTTTAGAAAACAAGTATTTCGGAGCATGTTAATCCCTATTTTGATTTGGAAATCAAGAATGTATCAAAAAAAATTGTTTGATTTTTTTATAATGAATATGCATGTACTGTTTCCAATTATTTTCTTCACAAATATTGACTCGTACTAGAGTTAAACAATTATATACGGCAAAACCCGGATGTTATTGAGATAATGTTGTCACCTGTAACTAATTTTTTTTGTCCCACGGTCTCATAAAGTCAAGAACCATAGGGTAAAAATTGCCCAGCGCCTGCTTAAAAAAAGCTTCTATACGTCCTCATTTTGTTTCCCTATCTCCTGCTATAATACAAACCTCTCGGTTCCCTGTTTCATTCAGTTGCACCTTTCTGCTATTGGCACCCTTCTTTCCTCCTGCACCCTTGGGGCCATGGGACCAGCTATATTCAGAACAGTCACTGTTTCTACGTACATCCTGCAAGCAAAAAGAAAAAAAAGAGACAATTCTCAATCAATCAGCAGTAGATTTAGATCATGAAAGTACATTAATTGGTTAAAAATAGCACATCCTTCAAATCAAGACCATTTTCCAAGTTCAAGAAGAATATTTAGCAATAACTTTCCAGCTAGGTGTTTGTAAGTTTTACACAATTTTATTTATATAATAATAAGTATTCATGCTAATCGAACGTCATTTACCAGTGCATATTTGCCAAAATAAAATCCCATCCCCAAATGTTCTGGCAGAAATCAGCACCATGGATGACAGCTTAATCGGCAGAAGAACTTACAATACTAAACATGATAGAAAAAACGCATGCACGATGTGACTCAAAGGTCTAAAATACCAAAAGAAAGGACTGTCACATTTTTTGCTATGTAGCTTTGAATAACTTTCTTACATCTATTTTGGTAAAATATAAGATGCAAAGTTACTAAAACATGTCCGTTTGTTTGACACTAAGAGCATAGATTTTTAACGTATTTAAAAATTTATGCTTAGAGTTGTCGGTTCCCAAGACATCAGAAGAATTAAAAAGTTGAGGGAAGCGAAAGAAGATTATGATCAAGCTTCCATTAAAGTTGCAAAGGAGATTACCTCCCCCCAAATCCCCAACAAAATCCAATGTGAACTGAAATTACAAATTTGTCCACAAAAGTGAACCATTTTAACAGTTGCCCTATTTCAAGCAAATGGGTTTCTTCCATATGCATTTTTCTTGATCATGTTGATATACATTAAAAGCATGTAACATGATGTGACTGAAGGTCTAAAAATACCAAAACAAAGGATAATTGTTGCTATGTATATAGCTTTGAACTCCTTTTACATCTCTCTGTGGTTAAATATCAGGTGCATAATCAACAAAAAAGACCTGTTTGTTGGTCCCTTTGGCCAAAACTGCTCTCCCTTCCCCAAAATCCAATGTGAAATGAAATGACAAATTTGTCTACAAAAGTGGACCATTTTGACAGCTGCCCTATTTCAAGCAAATGTATGTTAATACACATTTTACTTGAAGTTGATAGATATTAAAAGCATGTATGATGTAACTGAAGTTCTGAAAATACCAAAAGAAAAGATAAGTGTTGCTATATAGGTTTGAACCCTTTTTACATCTCTTTTGCAAATTTGGTAAAATAGCAAGTGCATAATAACCAAAAAGGTTTGTTTGTCACTTTTACCACCAAGTAACTAAATAGATGTACCTATTTCAGTCAATTGACTGCGTTTGTTGTTTCCAAGCCCATTAAACAAATTGGAAAAAGACAGTAGTATCTTTTATAATAATTTCATATCAGGGTGTACCCCACCTGCATATGCTAACTGCCCCATCCCCTTAAAATCCAAAAGTACTAGTTATCACAAGAATTGTTATATTTTCACTTCAATAACAAGAACATTTTAAATACTTCATTTCATGCTAGACAAGGTTGCAGAATGCTGCACCTTTTCTAGGACTAATTTGTTTCCTCAAGGGTCCGAATTCGGCAGTCTTGCATTTTTTGGTGTGTACTACAAAATTGTTTTCTATGCGTTTCAGCACATATCTAAGCATCTGACAAATTTTGACATGACATATTTCTGGGAAAATTTGGTCTGATTTTCATTCCATTTTTGCCATAATTTTTTTTTCTAACAGCAAAGATGGGAAAAAGACCATTTTTAACATCCAATATTTTAAACATAAAAGTTTTCGATCCTCCAAAAGTTGATGAATTTGTTTTAGTGTAATTAGTTTTCAATGAAAATGCAATGATTTTTAATAATGTAAATAAATACTGCAAAGGCAGAGTTTTTGTGATTTAGGGCTTAATTACTTAGTCTTGTAAAAGTTGTCCAATCTGCCTATTCAAATTCTTTGCAGTTAAAATGCCATAACTCAGCAACCAAGTAACGGATTTTCATGATTCAAGCATAGTTTTTCTTCTTTTCTTACAGGCAAAAAAATGGTTCAGGATTTGAAAAGGTATACCTAACTTTAAATTTTCATGGTCATCCCTATTAATAAGCTATAAACTACTAAATGTAAACAAAGAGGAGAGATAGATTTACATATCAGTAGTCATCCATATCCTTACCGTTTTTCTCTTCCTCAATTATTTTGACTTCTTCGTATAGATCTGGTCTTCCCTTCTTGAGTTCTCTCATGAAGACTTCATATGACGAGACAGGAGATCTAACCAGTATATCCAATAGTGCTTGCACCTTTTCCGAGTCTGTGACCATATGCTCAATCCTGGTTACATCATCTGGCTTCAATGCTTCGGCAGCAAGTAACGTGAGAAGTATACCGTCTGGCCGGAGATTGTCACACAAGAGTTCGTTGATTTTATGACAGTCTTCTTGACATGGTCCAGACTTAATTTTCTTTGGAAAAAATGTAAGAAATGTTATACAAAGACTACGTTTATTTTCCTGTTGTACTGGTAGTTGTATAATTCAAAGAACATTTTTCTTGGGTTAATAAAAGACTAAAATATTTAAAATGCAGTAATATTAATTCATGTCAAATTTGAAAACATTTGGTCTTCGTTTACAAGTGCATATTTGACAAAATATATGGGTTTTTGTAATTAAGGAAGACAGAAAGATGTATTTAAAAATCAAAAATATGCACTAAAACTTTGAAAATCTTTACACCATTATGATAACAACTTCAAACAAAGTAAATGTTCAAAGAAATTGTTTGAAATTGTATAGAAATTATAGTTTGTCCCAATATTAATGCAACGAGCAAATAAAAAATATTAAAAAATAGTTGCCAAAATATTAAATCATAGTAATATTTTTTTTTCTAAAGTGGAGTAATTATTCTACAACATGTTGTTGTCCCGTTTCATTTTGCCACTCAAGCATGTATGTAGGCAATGGTGAGGTCATGGTCTTTGGTGTCGGTGGTACACTTGAGTATAGCTTTTTTTGGTGATGTGCTACCTGCATCCTAATTGTAGCTATTACCTGCTGAAAACCCTACACCTGTGCCACTTGATGGATCTGGTAAATGCAAATTGTGGTTTGAAGTTGGACTAGATGGCTAAAATTTCACCGTCCATTTTCCACTGGGAAATGGCACATCTTTTCTCGAAAGAATGGTTGGAGACATATAATTATGTAGGCAATGGTGAGATCATGGTCTTTGGTTTCGGTGGTACACTTGAATATAGCTTTTTTAGTGATGTGCTACCTGCATCCTGCTTGTAGCTATTACCTGCTGGCAACTCTGCACCTGTGCCACTTGATGGACCTGGTAAATGCAAATTGTGGTTTGAAGTTGGACTAGATGGATGTGGATGCCCCAAAGACGCGATACTTGCTGGTGGAGAGTTCACCGTCCACTTTCCACTGGGAGATGGTTCATCTTTTCTCGAAAGAATGGTTGGAGACATGTAATTACGAATTGTTTGTCGATAGGTGCCCACACAAGTGCCATTAAAGTTTGATAATTTCAATGATACATTAATGGAATCATCCTTTGTCCAGTGGACACACACCTCTGAGACAAAGGTAGTCATCATACCTTCTATTCCAGATACATCCCACTGCTCCCAAAGAAGACTATCCAGGCTGCTTAGGTTGTCATTCTGGTTGTTGGATACTTTCCTCTGGGAACTTAAATCTATATTAAAAATATCAAAATCAGAAGTATGATGCAAGCCGAGACTAAAGCGGTGCATCATGCCTTGTCTTTTGAATGCCTTTTTTTAATTCGGCAACAAAACGGCGGCCTATTTGCACTGCTCTAGCCTTTGTCCTGTGCAGAGCACCACCATGATTAAAATAGGCTAAAAGCTCATGTTACCATTAGGGATTTCTTTAATAAAAGTTGTTTTATATGGATCATTTTTCTCTCATCCCCTCGGCTCAACAGAAAGGAGTACCTATATTTCTCTATAGGGCCACTCATCATGATGGGTTGGGGAGATTTTCAAGTGCGTGGCACGAAAACCCCCATCTTGTGCAAATAAATTTGTTGATATGCAGTTGGTAACTACAAGAGCAAGGCTTTGGTGGCAAAAGTTGTAAAATGGCTACCCCGTGAATACAGGGTCTATAGAGTTCAATGCTATCATCAACTACGTTGTTTGAAAAGACCATAAAGCTATCCCCTGTTGCCCAAAAAAGTGTCAGATAACTATCCGATAGAACCTAATTTGCATGTGAGTTACTTTAAGCTTTTTTGTTCAAAGTTGATGAGTCAATCCCATTTTATATATGTTTTTCACAAATGCATTTATAAGTAATACATAGGCATCAATACCTGCACTCTTCCATTTCTCCTCTAGTTGCTCCATATGATTAATGTTCTTAGCATCCCTCAAAGCAGCTAATATATTCCATAACGTAGGTTTCTCAGGATACGTTTTCTTGAAATATGTCAGAACATTCCTACACTTCTGCTGTGGGTACTTGAAAGTACAAATAATGATGAAACTATCAAAGAATGGGGAGAGTATTTCAATGACGCGCATGGTATTTGTCTGTTACCGTAAGTAGGTTAAAGTTGCGATCAAAGGTCGAGAATATTGGACAACGCTCCCTTATTGCTTCGAGAAGTGGGACTGAGTTAAACTGCATCTGGCGATGTCCATCGATAAAAATGCGTCTCGCTGAACATCGCTCATCAACGTATATCGATGTCGAACATAAAATGTAATTCATTTAAGGCCTTTGAAGGTCATCCAACTG
>JXSR01S034235.1:25521-40265 GCA_000969725.1 Ophiothrix spiculata
TTCTCAAAATTTCTTTCATATTCTTGATTTGTATTGGTGATACCATATTTTGAAGGGGGCCCGCATTAAAATGTCAAAATTTGCAAATTAACACACACCCCTAATCTTAGCTCTATCCCTAATTAATTAAATACTGTAGACAATACCAGTTTTAAAGTTATAAGCATTTAAAAAAGGGTAGTTAATTTTTGGACACCCTGTAGATGTGAATCAGTTTGGTTGCTGCACATTATATAAATAGTAAAGACTACTGCCCGGAAGTGATCTTGAGACTATAAACTATTTCCCGAGACCAAAGGTAGTGGGAAATGGTATGATAGTCTCAAGATCACGGTGGGGAAATAGTTTTTACTAAATTGCCAGAATGATAGAGCAGTCAACCATGTCAATCGGTATATAAAACAAGATAGCCGAGGTACCAAGCATCTATCCAAGGAAGGAAATTGAAGTATAGCATAAATGTTGCAATAAGCAAACTGGTGTAGAAGAAGGCAATTGAGGTATATAGGAACACAAAGTCAACACAAAGTCAATCAGTGGGAGGAAACACTAATGTTTTAGTTACAGTGCACTGTTTATGTCCTGGTTACTTGATTTGTAAACAAATTAATTGATATAGGAAAGATTTTATGGTTTCTGTCAGGATATATTTTGCAAGATAGTAGGCAATACTGAAAAAAGAACAATACTTCGTCTCCTTGCAAACTTTCCTTGACATTGTTCTGATAAAAATAAGTCACATGACCTAATTTCATGATAAAACACATTATAGGCCTAGCACTTTTCTGGAAGATGAACTTTGTTTCAAGAATGTTCATAATCTACCTGTAAAGTAAGTCTATATCTAAAAAATGGAATAAAAATCCATTACCAATTGAAGATTTTACTGTTTTGAGAGAGAGATTTTGCAAGACAAGTGATACCGTGGTTATGCCCTGTCTTATTTTTCAGAATGGCGACTGAATTTAAGAGGGTGTCAACCCTGCTCCTGCATTTTCAACACTTTTGCTCTTTGAAAATTAATATTATGTTCAAAACCAGGTGCTTTTAGGTATGAATATTTTTAAAGATCTCCAACCTCCATATCTTTGCCTCATTACCTGACAATAAGTGGGTGACAAGGTGCTGCCAAAATGATGCCCCCTCTTTTGAAAATTCCTGGATTTGTCAATGAGTAAATGAGTATGTCTCCTTGCAAAACACAGGGGATTTAACTTTAAAAGTGTTAGGTTTTCAAGAAACTGATTTTGGCTGATCTAGTGACTGAAATTTTGACCAAAGACAGTTGAGGTTTCAATTTTTACAGTTACAGCCAAAGAAATGTATTTGTTTTATAAAAATGGGGTTAAAAACCTAAATTATGCTGCACACTGGGGTCCAATGATTGATCTGGGTGACTGCATAGATATCCTGCTCATATGTGGGTGTTCCCCTTTGATAAAAATCATCTAATTTCATGACAAACATATTTACTACATGATTATTTTTTATTTGGGGCATGTTGATATACTCAGCTTGTGAAAGTATATGTTGCATGAACGTGACAAACCATAACCAATCATGCACTATAAAAATAATAACAACTTCACACTACTTTAATGAGTGAGGTTCAGCAACAAGCATTAAGAAATTAAAATGCAACCCAAGAAAACAAACTTCAGGAAATAATTAAAACTGTTAACCATGTAACCAACTTGGCAACAAAAAAGACAATAAATATAAAAGACAACAACAGTGAGTTGTAAACAACAAGAAATCACAAGCAGATTGTCTAATAGGCAATAATTTGAAATATGATGGACAAACTCAACCCAATGATCACTTTATGGTTTGTTTTTGGATCTCGATGCAAGTATTTATTTTGGCTATTTTCTAAATCACTTTAAATCACTATTATCTGCATAATGGGTTGAGGTCTTGCAATAATCATTTACTATAGCGATTCATATTCACAGTAAATATGTGAATTTTGTTCTTAATGAGCTTCAAACTATTTTAGTTCACTTCTTATATCAGTGATGTGTAAAATAAAACCAAGGATGGTAATAATAGCAATTGTTAAGTCTGTGAAATCACCATAGTACATTTATAAAAATTGAAAATGAAGGCAGTTAAAAAGCAGAGCAGAACAAAAGGCAAGCATTAATAAATAGACCAATTTTAATAAATTTGATGAATTAAACTTACAAAAGTTCAACAAATTACATGTATTGCTATCTGCTAGAGCAACTCATTATCAATCTTTGTACGAACGCTGTCTGGTCCCAATGACTTTCAACCATCATGACACCGTAAACACATTGTAAGCCTCGCCACAAGGTTATGTGACCAGGGTATCAAGCAACGATTAGCTCAAAGATGTCCTAAAGAATTGATCAGACTTTCTCATCATATATTCTTTTATTCTGTGCAAGTTTAATTTGTTCATAATACAGAAATGCTATTGACAAGAAATACCTTTTCTATTTTTGCTCTGGAAAAAAAGAAAATGAAAAGTTTTCAGAAATTTAACCCAGTATAAGGGACATTGTTCCTGTATGAGAAGGGACAAGTTCAGCATCATCCCCAAACTTTTTCCCCAGATATTTTGGGATTTTTGCATCATCAGAAGTGTTGGGGATAATAATGGATGCATGCAAAGTTTCATTGCTAAAGTTAATCCCTAAATATCAAAACTGTTGGATGTTCTTTCATTATCTAGAATTAATGTTGTCGACAAAGAGAAACACTGTCCCCAGAGTTGAAATTCTATTGGCTTATATAGCAAATTAAAAGGAAAATTGACAGTTCTTTTGATTTATCTTCAATCCACAAAGTAACGGCAATGTTAAAGCAATAAAACATCATCTTTTTCCTGACTTATTGAATCATAACACACTTTTAGAGAAAAGCCTGGCTCATCCCTAAATCAACATGCAAAACAAAATTATACTTCTTGATGGTTTTGAATAAAATGTTCTCAATATTTGGTGATTGACAGTCATTAACAAACATGTAGAGTGTAAATCATCAAATTTGGCAATTTTGTCCAATGCACCTTTAAGTACCTCAAAATGGGATACAGGATACCCATTACTATATGGCTATGGTGCAAAATGCTAATTGGAATAAAAATATTGGATATAAATAATTGAATTTGCACTGTGCAGAATTCAACTTCAAGCAAAGAGCTACTCAATCTCAAAATTCTTATACAATGTACTACAATTACCATTTGACAGAAAACTTGCTGTAAGCATGGTTTTGAAGTTATGTAACACATTGTCCAATGTATATATGTATGCAATGCCAAATTTACAATTCTAATTAAAATGAACAATTTTGCAATAATATGGAAGCTGTAACATGAAATTAATGGTTTGTGCTTACAAAGTTCATAAATAGTGATGCTTATTGGTGTTAAATGATGGTGGTAAAGTCATGGTTTTGTACTTTTGTATAATTCCTATCTTAAAACTATGAATGCCATTGTGATCATTACAGGAAAGACATCCTAATTTAACAGACCAGTTGAAACTAATCCAGGGACTCAGTTTTAAAATAGCCAGGGGAGTTTTAAAAAGCTCTCCTGGAGGTAATAAGGAGAGCATTGGTAGAGCATTGATATTCGAGCGCACGTAGCGCGTGAGCATAACGGCGTGGGGTCCAGGGGCCCGCTTAAGGGCCCTTGGTGGGGTCCAGGGGCAACGCCCTGGTGGGGGTCGAGAGGGCTTCTGCACATAGAAATCAATCTGGTGCCCTTACAGAAGACAGCCTTTTTATGGTTGTTAAGCAGTTCAATCAAATAAAAATGTGGGCCTATTTTTTTCCCCCAATCTGTGCAAAACGAGGTACTGTAACGAGGTTGCAATTTTTAGCTTTTTTTCCCTCTCGATTTCATCTTTTGATTTTGAAAGTTCCGACTCACATGATTCATGAGTAAGCTTACCGCCGGTCCCTACCAAATTCACGCTCGCTTGAGGTTTCCGTAGACTGATCTCATCATCACTCCTCCTCACTGCCATTTCGCTGCATGTTTCCCGATCAGCAGGTGATAGTTTCTCTTTAAAAAGCATATCATATTAGATTGAGACATGCTTCCGTAAAAAGGAATATTCCAAATAAAATTCAAAACAATGACCTGTCAAATCTGTTACTTTAAAAACACGTAAAACTCCTGGTAAAAATTATCAACACACACCACAAAAGAGAGGTCAGCGCGGGTCAAGAAATAATAGACACATCGCGGCAATCGTCCAATCACCGCAACGTATGGGGTATTTCCCCATTTTACGTCACTGCTATGCATAAATTAATAAATAATGTTAAGGAAAACACATCGTAAGTCATAGTAAGGTTTGTTATGGCTGTGAAAATGCCTTCAAAAATGATTTTTATGCATATTTATCGTCAAAATGTTACATTTTTAGATAATATTACTTGTTTTTAGCTGAGACTTTTTGCAGATTGCTCGATTTTTTATTTTTTAATGACCAATTATTTGCCGATCGGAAGCGACTATTTTTTGGTTTTGCTCCGGCGTGGAGAAAACCCCGGGCCTGGGTAATGCAAGGGGCGCGACAAATCGCGCTACCAAAAGTGAGTTAAGGCGCGCAGTAGCGCGCGCGCGCCTTAAAACCGAGTCCCTGCTAATCTTTGTCCACTCCATTGCAAGATCTGGTAATTTGCAAATTATTATCCTTAAACAAATTTATAGGTAAGAGATAATTATTAGTAATCTCACAAGGTTAAGATCAATGGGCATCGATGAACCATCTGACCTAAAACACATAAAGTCCGAAATATGGTGCCAATATTATCACTTAATTTGACAGGTGAAACACAAAGACTAACTTCAAAAGGCAAGAGAGTCAAGAAATTTCTGACTATTTGGCAACACAACATACATGACATCAAAGAATCAAAGTTAGGATAGGCACTACTAGCATCATTTTCTTATGACCAAATGACCAGTTGAGGTGAAATATTTTGACCATACTTGGCCTCGTTTGAGTTCCGATTTCCTCAATGGCATGGTCTATACCACCTTCATTCACATTAAATGTTACAGATTTACTTCTTCCTTAACCCTAACCCTGAAAGGTGCTCCGTTTTCTAGCCTAAGTCAGGATTCGAACCCATGACCTCTGACTTCCCAAGCGAGGCACACCACTAGCAGGCCACCACGGGCTGCTGTCCGGGCAGCGATTTCGTCCCCATATGCAACCTGTGTCTATGATGTATTCGGACTTTAATAGGCGCATTTTGGTGATTTTTGACAGTGAGCTTTAGTGAGTTCTAGTGGGGTTAGGGTTAATAAATCATCATTGTACCTCATAACATCATGCTTTTTTGGTGAGGGAGAGGAGGGACTCTGACGCAGGCTGGGATTCAGCAGCTAAAATCAAATGTAAATGGGCCAATTTTATATTATACCATATACATGAATGAAAGTTCATACGTGCTGGTAGATAAACATACTGAGATGGTTAAAACAGACTTTCAGCAGTAGGTGAAAATTCACATACCTTCAATTTTCAACATACATGTAACACATGTCCTCATCAGAAGAAATCCTGTGATGTTGTGAGTCTGTTTTAACACAGATTCTCAAATACATCATGTAAAATGTGGTTTTAACCATCTCAGTATACCATATTATACATGGTCACAATAATCTTGCAGGATGAGGAATAGGATTCCAAACTGGGGTGCTTTCCTTTTGCAATGAATTGTGCGAAAACACTTATTCAAAATATCAAACAATCTTTTGGAATGTAAATTTAGTACGGTTTTCTGGTTTTGTGTCTGTTAATCTTAAGCAACAACTGAATAAGTCTGGATAAATGTAAACTTAACCTTTCAATTCTCTACATGACTCTTTCCCTAGGCTGTTTGAAAACAATATCCCACAATATACACAAGGTTGTAAGAGGCAACACAACACCTAGAAGTAAATGTGGTATCTCAGGTTCAGTTTCATGCATTTATGAAGTCTGAGTAGAGAAAAGAGGGTTATTTTGGGACATTTAGTAAGTTGATACCTGTGCAGAGAGGGATATTTAAATGCCTCATGTTTTATTTCACTGGTGTGTAAAGGATTATATGGGTACTTGGAAACATTTGAAGCTATTTGATATACTAAAATGTCTATGTAGGATGTGTCAAATTTTCAAAATAACAATTAAATCAAAACGTTACATAAATGTACTTTGTTTGAATTTCAAGTTTCTAGCCAATTTGATTTCATTATATATTTTTTGCAGGACTTTTACACAAGCTGTCTCTTAACAAAAGCTTAAGTTGCAGAAGATTTCATTCCAGATCTTGTGCATTATTCAAATCCTTAACAATTTAAATCCTAGGTTGTTTTCCATTTTTGTTTAAAGATTTGCATGTACAATACCATCATGACGGATAACATGAATTTCCTAAACTTCCGTCTTCCAGTGAGCCTGATTATAGTAATCAATTGTGAGATATTGAATTTGTACATTTCATTGGAGAACTATAAGTGGTATATTGCACATGCACACAAGTAAATAATACATGTACACACTCATTCCAAAAATGTAGTAAAACACCAGGGGGGGTAGGACATGACGTCAGCAGATTTTGAAACTCCCATTCAAAAAACTTGAATTTTAACTAACGCTCAAAAATTTCATTTTATGCCCTTACTTAGTGTATAAACATGTGCAGATTTCAAAACCGTTGGGGTTGGGACTTCAACCCCAGAAAACTAAAAAGATATTGTGATTACTATAAAGAACTACTTTTCTTTTCATTTACGCATTGAAATATACGGGCGATACCACAGATGACTACGCATCAAATCTGAGTAAACAGTCCGGTAAACAGGCAATTAAAGGGATCGTCCTACCACCACTGTAAAACACAGAAGTGTCATTGGAATGTGAAATAGGGGCATTTTTTTTCATTAGTGTTTCCATTCTGCTCAACCAAAAGTCGTATCTGATTATACCATTATTTTATAAGCTACAAAATGTATCCTGTAGTATAGTTTTAAAATATTCACAAAGTAAAAATGTGCCATCTTTTTTCATTAGCCATAGTTGGGTTAGAATTAGGATAAAGGTTAGGAGTAGAGTTTCAAACCAGAGCTTGTAATGATTCTGTTCTCATATAGACCATTCCTATAATTTGCATATTTTTTGTTTGCCACTGAGGGATATCAGCACTCATAACGAGGCCAGGACAGGTATAATATCACATGATTCCTTGTGACTGGTTCCATACAAATCTGCATACGTTAGCCACGATGCATCACGTGATGCCATACTTGGCCTTGTTATGAGTGCTGATATCCTTCAGCGGCGAAAATGTGCCAATTATAGGAATGGTAATTATAATGATACCCTCTTGATTTTAAATTTAAAACATAAAGACTCATCACAATTTGTCTTGAGGAGGGACCATGTCGGACGTGTCCATTGTCCTTTCAAAATGACAAAACATAGTGTTAGTCATGTTGGTTAATTGTAATTCCTGTGTAATCGTAGTTAGCCTGCTTAATGTGCAGAGGCCATAACACATTTATATTTCAATTTCATGTCTGCTGTAACATGTTATATCACTATACAAAATACAAATAAACTCAGTATGACTTACTCAGTACACTTCTAAGCAAGACAAATCCTTTCAAAAACTTTGTTGTAGAAATCCATTTCCTGAATCTAGGCCTAGCATTCCCATGTCCAGACACAAGTTTTGGCCTATACCCATCAGGGCAATGAGGCAGCGTATAACGTCCATATTCATGATAATTATCCATAATTAGGCAGAGATCTACAACTGATTTTATCCATATATATCTGTTCGTTAGAAGGTACCCTGTAGTACTGATGCATATATCTCCTTATCCCAACACATCGGCTTCATGACTTGTTTTGTTATCAAAATCTGAAGTATCCTGTGCCATTAGTAAATTATGCAAGGTTCGCTTATTCCAATATAAGCAGAGATCCTGCCAAGCATCTATTATTCATGAAGTACCTGAGGCTGAGGATATAATAAAACTAGTACACATCTGACACACACATGTAAAGTTTTCTTGAAAGATACCGGAACAAAAACTAAAGTTTACTCACTCCTTGAGACCAGAAGTGAGTGTTTAGCAGTGAATATGAAACAAGGTGAAGAATTTCATTCCAGAGCCCTGCATGCTGGTTCTAATTTATGGATATCTCACAGGCATACAGATTGCTCATTAGTTGAATTCAAGTTCAGATCCATCACATATAAATCAGACTCTAAATTGTGTTGCAAAACTTCTTAGATGGAGGAAATTGAAAAGTTGAAATGCAATGTCTCAATGACTGATTCTGAACGATACGGCAAATTAAACTTTTTGACATTCTGCTGTGTTATGCAATTGTAAATTTTGATGTAGAGGGTTACCAGTTGATCTTGTTGAAATAATATTTGATAGATATATTTATTATGTAACTTTGACATTTCGGAGTTGCTACAGTGTAGAATGTAGTGCACTGTATTTTTTTCTCTCCAAATTGGACTTTGTCTAACGCTCAAGTATTCATGTCTGAGCACCTCGGACTATGGTAACGATGCTGACCTGGTAAAATTTATCAAACAATATTTGACATTCAGGAAATTATTTATTTTCACTAATAACAAGGTTTTGTAAACTTGTAGACTGAAAGGTCTGGTATTGAAGAATTTAATAAATGCTTGAAAACTTGATAGTACGTTATAAGTATTTTCTAAAGGGGGGGGGGGCAATACAAAAGGGGGGAAAGGTGAAATTTTGGAGAAATAATACTCTGCAACAATATCTCAACTGTATCAGAACCACAGTACTCTAGAGTTACATAGGTAATGAGAGACAAGATAAATTATATCATGATTTTTTTCTCTTCAGAAACAGAGGATGATTCAAACTGGGACCTCTTACATCTACTTCATTAACTCATGTGCACAGAAAGCAAACCACTGAGTTGCCGGATGGGAATGTGAGTTGATATGTGAAATGTTTGTTTCAAGATATGTATCCTCCACTTGCAAAAGTGTTATAGTTTTTTCAAATTTGAGTAAGGGACCGCTCAAAAAATTGAGGCACCTTTTTTGCGACAAAAATTAAGTGATCAACTCCATAGAAAAGCATGTAAACTTACTTTTTTACCGGAAAATTTGTGGTAATTTTTTTCACCCCCCCTCTTACGAGGGTGAAAAAATTAAGGGAACCCTCTTTGAATCAGCCCCCCTAATAAGTGTTTGTGAACGGTCCCTAATATCATTACATAGGCTAATACAGTTTACTGAAAACACAAGAAGGCACCCAGTAGATTTTACTGTTGTTCAAATTCAAATAGGGGTTAAATCAAGTACAATTGATTTACGCTATACAATTGCAATTATTTCACAGTAAATTAAAATTACAAACCATATTTGTTCTATGAAAAGACAGGTAAAATAGTACTATGAATGAATGTGAAATGGTGCAGAAGTTTCAAACAGATCTATAAAAGTTTGTGAGAAAATTGTGTTCATTCAACTAACTGGATATGAGAGTATAAATATTGATGTTGCCATTGTTTGCATTTAAATTTTGTCTGAATAGCTAGAGGTAAAACTAAAATTGAAAAGTTATAGAAAGGTTCTTTAAAAATATAAGTTACTAAATGTGAATCTACGTATCAAAATGGGTCATTTAATTTGTTTCCATCGGGATTCAAATTCAGGAGAGCCCAATCTTGTCAATGACATTCAGACTTGGATGATTTTCTTCATTTTCTTGCAGCCTTTGGTAGCCTTTAATGTTGTTATAGGTGTACAAAAATGTATGTACAACTTTGTGGTGAGAATGTCTATGCTTGGTTCTGATCAAGTCATTTAAAACTGGAATTTTGCACTTTTTGGGTCACAAACATTAACCTCAAATATCCCTATTTTTCTTAATCAATTAAATATAATCATAACTAAAACAAAATTAACTGTTAAAAATGGAAAAAAAAAAGTGTGCAAGACAAATGTTTAGCTACAAAATGTATGAACAAAAATTGCTCTGAAAATTAGGTAAATCACATATCTTGATTGAAAGCCATATTACCTTATATTGATCATTAAAGACCATGTTGGGCAATATTACCTGGATTATAAGATTATTACCATTTCCACAATGAAATTAAGTAGGTAATTCTGATAATCTTGTTTGCATGTTAATACCATGCTTAGATTCACATGGATACAGACAATTAGGGTCCAAAAGCTCACAATTAACCAACCAAAAAATTTAAACTTTTGATGGACATCAACAGGAAAACGAGACAAAAGGCAATCCTCATTAAAAATAAACGAATGCCCTAAAATTGAACTGTAAGTCCATGTAATAAAACTAACACTTAGTTAACAAAGAAAATGTCATGAACTGTTTCGAAATTGTTTCGAAACCGCATTAAGGTACACATTCATATAAATTGTTCCTTTAATGTGTCCACAAGAACTATGTTCAGGTTACAATAATACAATTCAAAACCAATCTAGTATGATACAATACAACTTGAAATTTCAGGACAAAGTCATATCAGGGTTAGACTTATGTGGAGGATAGAGTACACTTGGCTTTGCCCAGATACAGTTTGCGAGAGAGCCTTGGGATAAATCTCTATCCAGTTTGCATGAAAAAAAATTATAGCGTACAAGAATATGAAGTTTTGACTCCCGTACCTTTTCCTCTTTGCGAGAGTCAACACTTTGCCTCACATAACTTGCACCTGCGCTGGAACTACTGCTTTTTATCTCACATAAACCATTGGGAAACTAAGGATGTTGGTCCCGGCTGCAATGGTTTAGATTAAGAGAAGAGATCAACGTCGGCCCATGAGCCTCTGCGCCAGATTGGAAAACCCATTTTGCTTTAATTTTTTTCATCAAACTCTTCCTAAATAGCCCATATATTTTGTTAAATAATATAATTTATCTAAATATAACAGAAATTAACAGATTTCCCCAATTTGGTTTCCAATTTTGCGCCTTGCGCAATACACAATTCTATATGTATTTTAGACTTCCCCGTATTTATCAGGCGGTCGCGGTGGTGTAATGGTAGAATTATCGCTTCACGTGCACGCGTCTCGGGTTCGATTCTAGCTTCGGTCTATTATATTACATTTTTTTTCTTCATTTCTTTTCTTTTTATTTCAGTTATATCCAATCATTTTCTTTGACTTTTCACTCTCTATGATGTAATTCTTCTTTTTTTTTCATTCTTTCTTCTTTTTTTTTCAGAGCTACTGATAAAATGCTAATTTACGGTATTATAACACTTTGATCGCGCGGTAGCAATACCCCGATAGCGAAAAACAGGCATCTTCGGATGATCCGTGTGTGTTTATTAGGAGTACAATTAGGAAACCTGTCATAAAATAATGTTAGGAACATTTATCTCCTTATGGGTATATGTCACAAACCTTAATTGTACTCCGATTACAACCACAGTGAGCTTCTGAAGTTGGCCAATTTTGACAAAAACGCAATGTATTTCAATGGAACAAATTAGCGATATTTGAGTTTCTGTATAAGAGATTGGAAATCCCGAAAAGGCTGTTGGGCCGACGTTGATCTCTTCTCTTGTTTAGATTGTTGACATTCATGTGCTAGTGAGCTGGGCATTGTGGCACTTCAAAGTCAGGGAGGCATAGTACCGGTATAGCACACTTCACACACATTAATTTTATGTTTATTATTATCAGTATCCAATGAATTAAGGCACATGGTCAGCCTCCAAACAAAATTTTTCCTACCACACATTCGGTCGTGACGTCACCAAATATTTGCCATTGAATTTAAAGTATGAACTGGTAACAGACATTTGGTCCAATGTATATGGCAATTCAATAAGATGTGCAATCTAGCGCAAAATTTTATATGGTCTCAACTCGGTGTTGAAGTTATTTTGTTTGGAGTCACTCGTCATTTTGACGTCACGACCAAATGTTTGGTAGCGAAAATTTTGTTTGGAGTCCGACTATTATTCTTTGTATCAGGCTGCAATGTGGCATTGCACAATCACTCCAAAGTAAAACCATAATGATGTTATTATGTGCAGGAAGAGGAAGCCACTGTACGTCATTCACAGACACCGACTGCCACAAGTGGTTTTATATGTATCTTGTTACTATTCTTGTATAGTTTTTGTGAGCTGTGAATCAACATCCTTTACACGTTTCCATCAGACTCTATGTAATTTAGAGAAATGGGAAATCCAAATGAGTGCAAAGTTTGACATCAGTTTGGCTCATCAATAGCACAGGATATTGTCTGTGTGTCTGAAAATTAAACAAAGTTGGGGGGGGTACTCACATATTAAGGTATACGGGGATGTGCCGCTGGAATGGGTCGCTTTTTCACAAACAATCCCCAAACATGGGTCCCATTTTTAGCACCAAAATCCCTAAACATGGGTCACATTTTCAAGAAAATATGCTAAAATGGTCCCAAAGAGGTGAAAAATTAGCCTATGTTTGGAGCAAAATCCCTAAACATGGGTGCACTTTTTCTCAAAAATACCGTTTAAGATGGGTATGGGTTCCACGGTCCGAGCCGCACACCCCCGTTCAGACCAAAGTTGAGTACCCACCCGGGGGATTAACTTATTGTCTGTGTGTCTAAAATCAAGCTTTAAGAAAGGTTGGGGGAGAAAAGGAGCAAATTTGCCCCAAATGTTTGGTAAAATGCTCAAGGATCACCAATAAAGACCGGTATAACTTTTCTGGCAATATTCAGTGAAATTGCTCCAGGTTTTTGTTTAAACTGTTTATAAACAAAGTGAATTTATAAACAACTTTATTATTGATGTCATGACATTAGGCACAAATAATTTCAAACTGTAGTCAAAATTCAACTTCCAGCAAAAATTTAAGAATCCGTTCCCATACACCCAACCACACACTACCTATCCCCCACATTCCCTTCCACAAACACAAACGATTATGTTTGAATATAAAGAGAATCATTACAAAAAGTGTAATTGTAATTTGTAAATTCTATTAAACTTTCCTTCAATTTTTATACTGGGGAAAGATTAAAATGCACACAGATGAAATTGAGCTTTACCATGTTTACTGAACATAGCCCTCAGGTTTGAAGATACATTGTAGAGATTCAAGTTAAAGATTTTCAACTTGTTCAGTTGTGCAGTTTCTGCAATCTAGTACAACATTTCTGATATTATGTGATCATAAATTTACTAAGTAAAAGCACTGATCAATGACTCAATAAATCAAAATTACTCATGAGACAAATTTAGCCAAAGTTTGGTAATTAGAATCAAATCAACACTAACTACCACCTGTACAATTATATCCGGAGTATAGCATAATTTGGAATGTAACTTACAAGACAGGTTGATTAAGGACTTATATCTTAAGAATGGAAATGGAACTTCATGCCATTTAATAACATGATTAATTTTAAATTTCTCTGCCAAATATTTTTCTTCGATATATCCTGAAGCAAAGGTATTTAAAGTCATGAAGGTTTTGATCATGAAATATAATCTACACTACTTGTGATGATAATCCGATGACTGTAAGGCCAAAAAAAATAGTCTATCTCAGCTTCCCGCGGGCATAGCTTTAAAAAATCCAAATTTAGCGCATTTCTTTTGTTTTTTAGGTTTTTGAGAGATTTTCAGTTTTTTTCATCTTTTTTCCTACTACTGGAAAAAAAAAGGTAATAAACGGCCGCGAAAAAAAAATAGTGGCCGAAAAATGCAATAAAAAAAAAATTAGGGGGTATTTCTGCATTGGAAGCCATTTTTTACTTAAAAAGGGTTTTGACCTTAAGTAAGCTGAGACAGAGTTCTTTTTTTTTTGGCCTAAGTGATTGTCAGTATCACTTCATGTTACACGTCTGCCAAAGATTTATAGATTTCTTACAGATGAAAAAAAAAAATACATTGTTTAGGCTTTGCCAAGGAAACCCAACATGGTACTTGGTACCAAGTAAGTTAAAGGAAACTTATCATCAACAGGGCTCCAAGAATTATGTTTTTTAAATCAGTTTTGAATGCAGTCCAGGAAGACCGGAGTACCCGGTGAAAAACCTGCGGAAGCGAGCATGGACTTTCACCAAATGCACATACAGCGCCGGGCAAGTGACTCGAACCCGGGACCTCATTGTTGCAAGGCAAGGGAACTACCGCTGCGCCAACCTGCAGTATATGATATAGGGTACAGTATATAGGGGCGGCGCGGCATCAAGTAGTTTTGATGTTTAGGGGCTGTGTTGCATCTATGGAGCTCAGTATGTCAGTGCTCAATTTTAGGAAAAAAAGTTGCACTTGTGCAAGTAGTTAAAAAAACTCATTTGCACAAAATTTATCTTACATGCACTGACAATATAAAATCACATTGCTAGGGATCCCGATATCTCTACCGAAGATAGAGTTCAAGGTCAATCAGTTAAAAGTAGATATATACACATGTTAAAATACGAACCTAACACCTTTAATTCCAAATTTTGTTGGGAATGTGACACAAAACGACCCTGTAAAGATGCTATCTATAATAGGCCCAAAGGTTTTAGTACATGTTGAGCACGGTTGCAATTGGGACTGTTGGCAGCGGTGGGATATATACATGATATGCCCTACGACCACGTATGGTACGACAGCATGCATGCTTCGCTAGTGGCGTCATATTTTTTTTGGACAATGTAAAAAAACATCAAGAGTGCAGGGCACTGTTGTTTACCAACATGACCAGTACCCTGTAATCCCGGGG